>JBBPKM010000314.1:0-16746 GCA_038089255.1 Austroboletus rostrupii
TTCTACCCTTTTTATGTCTTTTGGTGGTATTTGCAGAGGACAGTTGAACTTGTTGGAGCATTGTCGTGCCATGTGTCCTTTTTTTTGGCATGCTAGGCATAGTTCTTCTCTGATGCATCATTCCCTTTCTTCCAGGGTAAGCTTCTTAATGCAGATGATGTCTACATCCATGGTGTTTGGGTCACAAGTGGATTGTGATCTGGGTAGGAAGGAGGATGAATATGTGGTGTTTTCTTGTTTATGGTGAGCAGCAGTTTTGATTGCTTGTTCTTCGATGCTGGCAAAATGAGCAGCTTTGGCATACCACTCAGTGATTTTGTTGGGGACCTTCTCTATCATGTGGATGCAACGCATAAGGGAGACAGGAATACCAGAGGTGAAGTAATTGATCAGGACTTGATTGTCACTGATCCCTATGATAGCCACTTTATTTTGAAAGGTGGTGATATATTTTTGTAAAGTGGGGTTGTATCTGCCTGAACAATTCTCGTAGATGTGTTCCTTGGCTAGCCAGGCTAAGGACTCACCTTTGATGTCGGTGTTTTCAAATGCCATTTTGAACTCCTTTTCGAAATCTGCCCAAGTTCTGAGGATAAATGTTCTGCTGGTCAATTTTGCTTCTCAAAAGGTGTCTGCCTAGGTTAAGGCTGTTCCCTTTTTCATGAATAATAAGGCATATACAATCTGTTTGTTGGGGGTATCATAGAGTTTGTTGTTGATGGCGAGATAAAGTTACATGGAACGGAGCTATGTAAGAGCTCAAGAGTAAGACCCATCAAAATCATTGGGGGTACCAAGGCGGAGTTCTATTGGTTTCTGGGTGGTGGTGTTTGACATGTTTGGTGTAGGGGGTGCTAGTGGTGGAGAAAAGAAAATTCTTCCAGTCTGAGGTTGTGGGGTAGGACTGGGTGGAGTAGGGATCTGAGGGATTACCAGGAATTGTTCAAGTTGTGTTGTTAGTTCTTGTGTATCTGGATTTTCCTGGGTGAGGAGCTTGCCAGGATCTGTGGGGATTTCTTCTGAAGAGTTGGAAGTGGTTGAAGGTGCTGGAGAGTCTTGGTGATGTCGCCAGCCAGAGTATCAATTCAGGTGAATGTTGGGCAATCTAGAGCAATGCTAGTCACAACGGATAGAGCTTAGTTCTTTTGTTATGCTTCAACCAGGTAGGTAAGAGCATAGCCTTTGTGAGGCAAGAACCAAGTGCTGGATAACCTGAGGGTCAAGGGATTAAGGTGTTTCGAGATAGTGCCCACTCAATAGTAGGGCGAGGACTAGTTGACTAGGAGACCAGACAAAAGAGAGTGCCTGGGAGCTAGCATAAAGATTATATGTATTCGGGAGAATACAAGGGAGAACTAAGCTAAAGTACAGAGGACCCATTGAGGGGTTTATATACATAAAGATGAAGTCAAGGGCAGGCCCGTATAGTACAAAAGAAGAAATGGAGAGTAAGCATATATGAGTAATGCTGACTGATGTATCAGTCAGTGGAAGGCAATAAGTCAAATGAGATAAGTAATCATGAAGGAAATATAAGTCCGGATATGGGCATATAAAGGAAAAAGAGTGAGCACTAAGGGTAAATCATAACACTTTACATCTATTTCTTGTTGTGCATATTTTCAACCATTTCTAATAGTTGCTTTACTTGATAAGATCAGCCATTTTTTGTCTTACTGAAGTAGAAAATTTGTCTAGATATATATTTAACTGTTTATCTCCACCTTATAGCAGCTTAACCTTTCTTGGCATCATTGTGATTTCTGGACAAAAAAAATGCTTCCATCTGATATATCTCCTCTAGCAACAAAATAACTTCTTCAGCCTATCTTTGAACTTTCACCTATGTTTTATACTATTCCATTTATAATGCTATTGAAGTTTTTTTTTTTTTTTTTTTCAGTATAACATGCATACCATAGGCAACCTTTACTATATTATTATATCAGTTCTTATTTTCATGTTTTAACATGCCAGAAGTTTTCCAAATTCAAGACAGAAGGTATTATTCTTTAATATATTTATTTCTAGCCATTATCAAATAATAAATATGATACTGTTACATTTTCTCTTTTCTTTTTTTTATATCAAAGTCACTCAATATGGACTTATCCTTTTTGCCCTATGATAGTATATCAAACTACATCGCTATTGTATCTGCCACTGCAGATTTCCTTCACTTTGTCATCATGTTTACTCATCGGCCAGTCATTAGTTAACTGATTGCCCAGTCTCATCTATGTTTTCCTTTCTCATATGTGGTCAGTGTTATGATCTCTGGGTATATAGTTTATTGGACCACAACGATGTACACTAGTTTAGTTTTTCTTGGTCAATACCAAGTCTACTTTTCTCTGGATTGTTCTCTTCCAATCTGCTTATCGAGCACCAAGTCTTTGTCCTACTTTTGAGTGGACGCTCCCTTGTGCAAATCTTACCAGTGACTGTCTGTTGCTTGCTTTGTATCGATATAGGATTGGTTCATCCAAGGCTATGCTCCATCTTACCCAAGTTGAAGCATAACAAAAGAACTAAACTCTAATGATTGTGACTAGTATCATCTAGATCACCCACCATTTTCCCCAACAGATTCTCTGATTGGCACAATCAGCAGGCATTCCCTACACCATCTACTGCAACCAGTTCATCCAAGGACATACCCACAGATCCAGATGAACCTGTAGCCAAAGAAAGCCTGGAGGCCTGCAATCTCGTAAATTGGCTCAAGAGGTCTCTTGTTATACTGCATGTACTGACCCCGCCAAGTCCTATGCCCCAACCACAAACCAGAAGAAATTTCTTCCCACCTAATGCACCAACCACAGCACCAGCTGTCACACCAATGTCTAATGCTACTGCTACTGTTAAACCAACTGAGCTTTGCCTCAGTACCCCAAATGACTTCGATGGGTCCTATGCAAGGGCCATCCCATGGCTCAGATCAGTCCAAATGTACCTGGCTGTTAATGACAAACTCTATGACATGGCCAACAAGCAGATTGCTTATGCCCTATCATTCATGAAGAAAGGAACCACCCTCACCTGGGCCAACATGTTCTGAGAATCCAAGCTTACTGCTAGGATCTTTACCATGAGAACCCAGGCAGATTTTGAAATGGATTTCTGAGGAGCATTTGAAAATGCAGACCTCAAAGATGACTCCCTGGCCTGGTTGGCATGAGAGCACATTTATGAAAATTGTTCTGGAAAATACAACCCCACCCTCCAAAAATATATTGCAATGTTCCAAAATAAAGTGGCCATTATCGGGATCACGGACCATCAGGTCTTGATCAACTATTTTGCATCCGGAATCCCCATTTCACTAATGAGAAGGATCCACACAATGGAGAAAGTACCAGAGAAAATAACCGACTGGTATGCAAAGGCTGCTCATTTCGCCATGGTCGAAAAAAGAGCCCTTGA
This sequence comes from Austroboletus rostrupii, assembly GCA_038089255.1. Taxonomy (NCBI): domain Eukaryota; kingdom Fungi; phylum Basidiomycota; class Agaricomycetes; order Boletales; family Boletaceae; genus Austroboletus; species Austroboletus rostrupii. The sequence goes on from JBBPKM010000314.1 coordinate 3,427, forward strand.
AATTGCTGCCCACCACCGCTGTGGCAACTTCACACCAATTGTACAAACACAGCCTACCCTTGTATGCGATCCCAATGCTATGGATGTAGATGCCGTCTGTGTCAAAAAGTTAATGCAGGAAGAAAGAGAGAAATGCTGCAAAGAAGAACTCTGCTTCCTATGCCAATGAAAAGAACACTCTATCCAAAATTGTGCAGATAATACATGCCCTGCTCCTCCACCACAAATGGTACGAAAGGTTGAAGAAGAAACCAGAGCTAGCATCACCAAAATGCAAGACGATGAAATGGTTGGAAAGCTCAACCTGGATTTTTAGAAAGGAGAACACTCACAACACATGTCCCTCCTATCAATTTATCATGTAACAGTATACCAGTATCAATGAAAGTGCTATGAATCCCCATTCAACTCATGATGCCCACTGATATGAAAATCAATGTCATTGCTGCTACTGCCCTTATCAACTCTGGTGCTCAAGTCTTCTGTGTTGACTGGAAGTTTGCGCATCTTAAGAAACTCCCTCATACCTGTCTCCCTGTCCCTGTTACTATTCGAAATGTGGATGCCTCTACAAACAAGAATGGAACTATCAAGTTCAAAATGACACTATTCGTTAATGTCAATGGCTACATTCAAACCACCGAGTTCTACCTCATGAACTGCAGAAAAGAAACCATGATCTTAGAATTCCCCTGGTTAACAGCAGTAAGCCCAAAAATTGATTGGCAGAAGAAGACTTTGGAAATACCGAAAGAATCAGATCAAACAGCAGAGATGCTGACCACTCACAAAAGAGAAAAACAATGAAAGAAACAGCTCTACAACCTGCACTGCCCAGAGTATATGACACCCCCACCACAACATGTTAATGTTGATCCGCTCATGGATGAACACCTCTTTAGATACTTAAATCAAATTGAAGACGAGATCCTTTGCAGCAATATCTGTCTTGCTAGAGATATGGCCCATGTCAAACCTCTACGCACACTCTTCCAGATGGTACTTGCCAATGGACAATTCATCCCTAACCCTGCATTGACATGTGCAGCATTCACCACATCCATGGATCTGGCCATCCATGCCAAGAAGGAAGAAATTGTACTACCTCCACAATATAGCAAGTTCGCAGATATCTTCTCGGATGAAGATACATCATTACCTCCAAACAAAGACTGTGATCACAAAATAAACCTGGCCGACACCTTTAAACCAAGAATCAGCAAACTCTATCTGTTAACTGTTGAAGAAAGAAAAGTGCAGGATGAGTTCCTCAATGAAAACCTGAAGTCAGGGAAAATCTGCCTCTTTATGTCATTTTAAGCTGCCCCGTTTTTCTTCATCAAAAAGAAAGACAGGAAACTGCACCTGGTCCAAGACTACTGATACCTTAATGAACATATGATTCGCAACACATACCCCCTTCCCCTAATATCCAACCTCCTAGATAAACTAAAGGACGCAAAAGTATTTACAAAGTTCAATGTACAATGGGGGTACAACAACATACAGATCAAAGAAGGAGACCAGTGGAAAGCCACATTCATTATGCACCAAGGATTATTTGAGCCAGTCATCATGCCCTTTGGGCTGAAGAATGCACCAGCCACCTTCCAGCAATTTATGAATAAAGAATTTTGCAATCTAATCGCCAAAGGATGGATTGTTATCTATATGGACAATATCTTGATCTTCTTCTCAGATCAACAAACCCATGATGAAACCACTTGCCACATACTCCAACGAATGAGAGAACTGCACTTGTGACTATGCCTCCCCAAATGTCTGTTTAATTTGACATCCATTGAATAACTCAGTATAATTGCCAAACCAGGATCCCTAGCTATGGATCCTGTCAAACTGGAAGAAATAGCATCATGGCCCACTCCAACCAAGCCAAAAGATGTCCGATCCTTCTTAGGATTTGCTAATTTCTACCAATGCTTTATCTCCAACTACTCAAATATTGCACATCCCCTGCTGGACCTTATCAAGAAGGATCATCCATGGTCCTGGACATCATCATATGACATGGTGTTTACCCACCTAAAGAAGATTTTCATGTCCCAACCCATTCTCTGAATGCCCGACACATCATAGCCCTTCACTATCGCCACTGATGCCTCTAAATTTGCTATGGGAGGTATTCTCCTTCAGACAGATGAAAATGGGGAATGGCGCCCATGTTCCTATCTATCACAAACGTTCTCCATTACTGAACAAAATTACAACATCTATGACTGCGAACTCCTTGCAGTTATTTGTGCACTCCAAGCCTGGCGCCATTATCTTTTAGGGTCACCACATCCAGTCCATGTATTCACCGACCACGAAAATTTGACTTATTTTAAACAACCACAGAAACTCAATTGCTGACAAGCCTGATGGTTGTTGGATCTGGCAGATCATGACTTATGTATTGAACATGTCCCTGCTACCCAGTTACAGGGACCGGATGCCCTCTCCCGCCACCCAGACTGCTGCCTGGACAACCCTACTAACAACATAGCTGTCATTCTCCTCCCATTGTCCCTCTTCATCAATCTTATCAATACTGCCCTCCATAACCATATTTCCTTTGCTTCAGCTGCTGACCCCCTAGTGCTATAGTCACTTCAATCTATGAATGAGGACCTTCCTGCTCCCCTACAATCCTGCCTCTCTGATTGGCAACATTGCGATGATGTCCTTCTATATAAAAATCATGTTTATGTTCCCCTGGATGTCTCTCTCCGGCATGCAATCGTCACCTGTTGCCATGACCATGTTACTACCAGCCACCCAGGATACCTCAAAACTCGTCAGCTCGTTGTTACTGACTTCTGGTGGCTGGGCCTGGCCACCTTTGTCCATTCATTCATCTCTGGTTGTGCTGTCTGCCAACAGAATAAGGTCAATACACACCCTATGGTTCCCCCACTTACTCCCATTACCTTAACTTGCACATGCCCATTCCAACAACTCTCATGCAATTTAATCATGGACCTCCCTCCTTCTGCTGGTTTTGATGCTCTGTTGGTCACGGTCAACCATGGCCTTACAAAGGGGGTAATTCTATGCCCCACAAAGAAAACTGTAACTGCCAAAGGGATAGCCCATCTATTTTTTCATTCAGTTTATCACCGGTTTGGACTTTATAATAAAATTATCTCCGATAGAGGCCCTCAATTTGCATTAGCATTTGCAAAAGAACTCAGGCACCTACTAAACTATAAATTGGCCCTCTCCACTGCCTACCATCCACAGACAGATAGCAAAACTAAATGGGTTAACCAGGAAATTGAAACATACCTTCGGATTGTATGCAGAAACCATTCTATGGACTGGACAGAACACATTACCACAGTGGAATTCATTCATAATCATTGCCTGCACTCCATAACTGGAAAATCCCCATTCTTCCTGGCAATGGGATACGAACCAATCGCCCTCCCTGCAGTCCTCCTATTGACTGATGTTCTTGCAGTAGAAAATCAGCTAAAAACCCTAGTTGCGGCAAGAGAAGAAGCACTAGCAGCCCATGAACTAGCATGGCAGACTATGAATATGCGTACCTGAAGGACTTTTGTACCATTTCAAAAAGGAGAAAAAGTGTGGCTGGAGGCCCAGAACCTAAAACACTCCATCGTGAACTCTAAGTTCGCCCCTAAATGTGAAGGACCTTTTACCATTATACAGGTCTTATTCCCCATCACATATCACCTCTGACTTCCAAAAATGTGGAAGATTTATGATATCTTCCACACCACCCTCCTAACTCACTATAAAGAAACTGAGATATATGGTTGGAACTTTCTAACTCCACCACCTGATTTTATTACAAGAAAGGAAGAATATGAGATAAAATGGATCATACATCATCACAGAACACCAATGACCTGCTCTTATCTGGTCTGTTGAAAGGAATACACAGTAGAGGAAGATTTGTGGCTCCCAGAAAAAGAATTCTGACATGCACAGACCATGCTGGACGACTATAAAAAATGTCTCATTAAAAGGACAAAGCATCCCAGTACCAGATAAACCAACATGTCCTCAGTAAATAACTCCACCATCTCTGTCTCCTCCCCATCCAGCCTCTCGTGATCCACTGCTCTGTCTCCAAGTTCCATGTGTCCCCCTACCCCTATCATCATGATGTCTGCTATTGAGTGCATGGCACAAGAAGAACATACTCCTATCACTGTTCAATCCATCAACACTTCTTGCTTTGCCCATTACTTTAAGGAACCCATTGCAGAAGTTATACATTCCATTGCCTATGACCAGATCCTCACAGACTCTTGGATTTGCCACTTGCATAGATGCCCATATGGAACCCAACTCCACTGCACACTCCCTCTATTTGCTCTATTTTTAAAGTACCACCATTGCCACCATGGAGAATATCCTTGCACAAGACATACGCACTGCTGCCCACAGGCAATGATTACTCCACATCCAACAGACAATAAAGGAAAATTTGATAACCACAATGCATGAAATGGATCTTACAGAATTCTACTTGGACATCGACCAATACTGTCAAAAAGTTTACACAAAGCCGTCTTTTGAAAAACATATCTCCAGCAACCCCTCTACTCTGTCAGCATTGTTGATACCTCTCCACTCAAACAAAAAAAGACTTTGCACATGCACTGATGTCTGGTGGTCAGGCAATGATGGCTTTGACCCACTGCCCGCAAATCACCCACAATACAACCAGGCATGCTACCAGTGTTACCACCTAGGGCACATCGAAGTCGATTGTAGGTTTTATCAGTGTTTTCATTGTCTTTGTTAGGCACCAGGACATCATACCAATCATTGCCCTTTGTGGCGGACCACTCCTAGACCATCACCCCCATCCTTGTCCTCGTCCTTGCAACATTCCTCCATCTCCAATTTGTTCCATCGTGCGACCATAACATTCATGTTACCTGTTTCTCCAGCAGGCTTTTGTACCACAGTTACATGAAGAACTCCTCATACATGCCCCTACCCCATTTCGCATCCCAGGCATCCTCTTCCCCCTCGGCAACCCTCACCTGCCCCCTCTGATGATGGACTTGATGATGTCGCCTATGCTAACATCACTGGGTCCCTGTGCGGAGGCTACCTAGATCTGTAGAAGTTTTCCTCGCAGTGCTCTGAATGTAAGTGGGGGGTAGTGTTATGTTTTCTTTTTTCTTTTTCTTATATCAAAGTCACTCAATATGAACTTATCCTTTTCGCCCTATGATAGTATATTGGACTACATCACTATCATATCCACCACTACAGATTTCCTTCACCTTGTCATCATGTTTACTCATTGGCCAGTCATCAGTCAACTGATTGCCTGGTCTTGTCTATGTTTTCCTTTCTCATATGTGGTCTGTGTTATGATCTCTGGGTATATAGTTTATCAGACCACAATGATGTACACTAGTTTAGTTCTCCTTGGTCAATACCAAGTCTACTTTTCTCTGGATCATTCTCTTCCGATCTGCTTATCAAGCACCAAGTCTTCGTCCTACTTTTGAGTGGATGCTCCCTTGTACAAATCTTATTGGTGACTGTCTGTCACTTGCTTTGTATCGATACAGGATTGGTTCATTGAAGGCTATGCTCTGTCTTACCCAAGTTGAAGCATAACAAATACTATACTTTTTTCTAGATTAGCCACTATTTGCCTTTTCTACTAGAGATTTTTTTTCTCCAGCATGCTCCTGGCATCCTTTAGACCTCTTTTGGGCTCTTTTGAGCTATTCCAAGGTCATCTCTGTTACATTTTGCCCTAGATAGAGTGAAGTATAGCACTGGTTTGGAATATCCTATAAGCACACTTGTATAAATAGGACCAAGGATAAAAAAGTAGAGTTCAAGAGACTTAGCAAGAGATGCATATCATATGGATATGCCAAGATACTAGAAATATAAAAGGTATCAGAAACAACCTTAAAAAGCTCAAGCAAAGGCTAAAAATCAAGCCTATGATTAAAAAAGACTAAAGCTAAGGTATATGGACAGAGTGCTAGGGATTTATATAGTATAGGAAATATCTGTTATTGTACAAGAAAATGAGCCTTTATGGCTATATTTATGAAGATCAAAAGAGAAGTGGCATTGATGGCTTTATTTTTCATTTTATAACTTATCTTGCCAGATTGCAAGATCTTATCTTATCTAATCAAGTCGGCGCTTATGTCAGCACTTATCTAATCTCTTATCTATTGATCTTATCTTATCAGGAGATCTTATCTTATCCGATACAGAGATCTTATCTTATCTCCTCTGTCTATCTTATCAAGGATCACTGGTATGATCACATGATCAGGGACAAGCCCTGAACCTTATTTATACAAGTCACATTAGTTACAGGATGGCTGTTCCTCAAAGGGTCTAGGCTTGCCTGACCAAGTTCTTATGGCATGGCTGTGCCTGCCTTATATTCTATCTACTCTCTGGAGTCACACCAAGAGCCGGAATCTTGTCCCCTGACTCAGGGCCCTTATCTATGAGTCACAAGGACTCACCTTCTTTATGACTTACAAGGAGTCACCTTATCTATGCCTTATGGTTGTAGCATGCTGCCACACCATGCAGGTCCCTCATGGTATTTATTCTAGAAGCATGGGATTCCCTTTCATTGCAAGGCTGTATATGAAGACATGCAACAATGGCATGGATCAAGGGTCCTATTTGATATTTATCTTTAGATTTGCCATACTGGCATGTGGCTTCCTCATGACCACAGCCTTGAAGGCTATGCTTATCTATGCTTCTTATTTGTTATGACAACATGCTTTGACAGCATGGTATGCTTCTTATGACCTTTTACAACTTATATCTATTCTTTAGATTCTTAGAGTATTCCTATTGGACAATAATGGACTCTTATTTAATCAGTGTACAATATATCTTAGATCCCATGTACATACGTGTACATAGTCATTTTGTATATAAACTCCCAGGGTGACAGGACTGGATCCCCAGTCTTGAAGTCCTGGATCTTTCCTTCAAAGCTTAGAGATTTCCATCCTCTCTAAAGAAGTCCTTTCAAGTCCTTGAGCTGGCCAGATAATCAACTCTAGGCAGTAATGCCTAGTGTTAAGACTTTACTAGCAAAGTATCTATTGAAGATAAGCCCTTGGTGCCAAAGCCCAAGGCGACACTCTTAAAGCCCTTGAAGATGTGTTTCAGCTCCGACATTCAGGTTTTAGTACTTGGAGTGTTTCAATATCCAAAAAAGAAATCAAGAAGGCAATATACAAGATAAAAGATAAGTCAAAAAGATCAAGCATAGAACAAAGATAAACTGAGCTAGAAATAGAGGATCCAGGATCAAGAAGAAACATGGATTAAATCAAGAAGAAGCAAGATAAGAATATAAATTAGAGATATAGTACAGCCATAAGAGCAGAAGAAGAAAAGCAAAGATAAAAAAGAATGCTGAGAAAGGAAACTCAGCTATGAATATATTCATATAAAGGATAATAGAAAGATTAGGAGGCAAAAGAAAATATCTATTGTACAAGAATCAAAGGAGAAACAAAAAAATCAAGGAAATAAAAACAAGAAGACAAGAAATATCTAGAGGATGTGATAAATCTAAGAGAGAACTTGCTATTGGAGCAAGTGTAGCCAAGAGATCAGAAAGGCATCATAAAGATGCACAGGAATCTAGAGAAATATCTGATAAGAATTAGATATGATAGAGACAAAATCTATTGAAAGATCTTGAAGCTAGAAGGTAGAACTGAAGTTCTTGTGCAAAAAAAAGCATAGAAAGCATATGGATCATCATCAGGAGATGTTCAGGGGTGAGGGCAGGCATTGGCTAAAAAGCCAAATGTGCAGCAAGAAGATTTTAATCAGATAAAAGATTATCAGAAAATTTAGAAGAGTAATAATTAATTAGAGGTAGCTTCGTGGATTCTGTAACTATTGATGAAGCAGTGACATGGAAGACAATTAGAATGAGTTTGGAATGTTTGGAGGGGCCAGGGAATTGAGCAGAGAGTGCACAAAATATGCCAGAAAGAATCTAAAAGACTAGGAGAAGTGTTACGCTTTGCCTGGATAGGGTGGAGCATAGCCCTTAGAAGACTTGACCTCTAGGGCAAGGTGAGTTCAGGAATGACTGGATATCCTATCAGCATACTTGCATGAATAGGATCAAGGTGAAATAAATGAAGTCCAATGAAGAACCCATCAGGAATGCACATCATACAGCTATGCCAGGATACTGGAGATACAAGAGGACTTGGTAACAACCTCAGGGAGCTGGAGCAGAGGCTGAAGATCAAGCCTATGATTAAGGGAGACTAAAGCTAGGATATATGGATGTGCATCTAGATCTTATATACTGGTGGTCAATATCCAAGAAAAGAGATGAAGAGAACTGAGTCAGAGATAACAAGAATAAACAAGATAAGAATGAGTCAGAGATATCAGATAGAAGGTTCAGAGTAAAGGGGAATCATAGATCGGATCAAAGAAGCAAGATAAGAAGAAGATCTAGATGTACAGCCATAAGGGCAGATAGGAGGAAAAGTGAAGATAAAAAAAAAAAGCTGAGAAAGAAATTCAGCTATAAATACACCCATGTAGGGGATAATAGAGAGATCAGGAGACAAAGAGGAATATCTGTGGTACAAGGATCAAAGGAGAAATAGAGAAATCAAGGAGAAACAGATGAGGAGCACCAAGGAGGTGCAACAAATCTGGAGAAGACTTGCTGTTGGAGCAAGCACAGCCAAGTGACTGGAAAGGCACCATTAAGATGCATGAGGATTTGATGGAACATCTGATAAGGATCAGATGTGACAGGATAAGATCTTGTTGGAAGATCTAGGATGCCATGAGGCAGACTAGAAGTTCCTATATGAAAAGGGCACAGGAAAGCACAAGGAGCATTGTTACACTTGTTCCAGGTAGGACCAAGTGTAGCCTTGGATTAACCAAGTCCAAGCATAGATTGTAAGTAAGCCCGAAAGAAGGCTTCAATAAGTAACACAAGGAAGCATCCACTCAAGAGTAGAATAAAAACTCAGTGCTCGATAACTTGCCGGGAGAGAATGGCGAGGAGCAAAGTGGACTTGGTATTAACCAAGAAGAACTAAACTGATGTACATGTTGTGCTTGGTACAACTATATAGATATCATCCGTACACACAGACCATATGTAGGAAAGGAAATAAAGTGTACGACTGGGATAGATGAATAACAAAGAAGGGCCACAGTTGTAAGGTTATCATCATGACATAAAATGGAAGAAACCTGCAGTGGCAGGTACAATGCCGAAGTAGTCTATATAAGGGTATTGTGAAAGAAAATGAGAATGTCCATACAAGAAAAAGAGGAATCATAACAAGCATCATGAGGATTGAAACACTCCAGATGCTAAGGCCCAAATATATAGGCCAAAATGCCTTCGATCATCTTCAAGAGTGTTGCCTTGGGCTTCAGCACCAAGGGCTTATCTTCAATAGATACTTGCAGATGGAGTCTTAATACTAGGCCTTGCTACCTAGGGTTTGACTACTTGGCTAGCTCAAGGACTTGAGAGAACTTCTTGTAGGGGATGGAAATCCCTAAACTTTGAAGGGAAGATCCAGGATTTCAAGACTGGGAATTCAGTTCTGTCACCCTGGGGGTTTATATATGAAAAGACTATGTACATGTATGTACAGTACATGGGATCTAAGATATACTATACAATAACTACATAATTGTCTGTTATCGTCCAATAGAAATACTCTACAATCTAAGGAATAGATATAAGTTATTAAAGTTCATGAGAAGCATACTATGCTGTCAAAGCATGTTGTCATGACAAATAAAAAGCATCCTAGTGCATGAAGCTAGCATACACATCTAATAGATAGTCGTAGCCTTCAAGGCTGTGGTTATGAGGGAACCACATTCCAGTGTGGCAGATCTAGAGATAAATAAGATCTAAAAATAAATATCAAATGAGATCCTTGATTCATGCTGCTGCTGCATGTCTTCATGTACAGCCTTGCAATGGAAGGGAATCCCATGGATCTAGAATAAATACCATAAGGGACCTGCATGGTGTAGCAGCATGCTGCAACCATAAGGTATAGACAGGAGTGAGTCTATGTGACTCATAAAGAGGGGTAAGTTCTTGTGACTCATAAATAGAGACCCTGAGTCAGGAAACAAGATTCTGGATCATATTGTGACTCTGAGAATAGATAGGACATGAGGCAGGCACAGCCATGCCATGAGGAATTGGTCAGGCAAGCCTAGATCCTTTGAGGAACAGCCATCCTGTGACTGATGGTGATCCTTGATAAGATAGACAGGGGAGATAAGATTAGATCTACAGATAAGATCCCCTGATAAGATAAGATCAATAGATAAGAAATTAGATAAGCGCTGACATAAGCGCCCTTTGATAAGATTAGATTAGATAGGATCTTGCAACCAGGCAAGACAAGTCTAAAAATGAAAAATAAGGCCATCAAGGCCACTTCTCTTTTGATTTTCATAAATACAGCCATAAAGGCTACTTTTCTTGTGCCATAACAAGAATATGCCCAGGAACAAGGATAGGCATTGGCTGATAAGCCAAATATGCAGCAAGAAGGTTCCTGACCATATGGAAGATAATTAGGAAGCAGGAGGAGATTTTGATGATCAGCCAATGATATCTTGGTGGAGCACTGAGACTATTGATGAGGTAGTGACAGAAGAGAGTACTGGATGGTTGAAGAGTGCTGGAGATCAAGTGGTGACCACACTGAGAGTGGCAGAGAGAATCCAGGGGACTAGGAGAAGATCTGGATATAAGAGAAGTGGAGACACATCAGGAATGGTTCTGATGGGTCAGAGCAGTGTCTGGGAAGGTTCTGGAGCAGTCTAGATGTGACTAATCAAGAGGGGCATATGGCAGGAAGCCATCAGTAACAGGTACAAGGAGGAGACATATTTGAAAGGTGCCAGATATGGATTAGGAAGCCTTAAGGTGGCAAGGGAGACCAGAGGGGACTGAGGAGCATCCAGGGGAATGCCTGGAGCGACAAAGGATGGTTGGCTTTGAGTCTTTTGTAGAGATCAAAGAGTTCTGGTTGGATCTAGGATCGGAAAATGATCTGGAAGTTCTGGGATAATCAGATAAAGCATGATCTCAATGAAGAGGACACATTGTTACAGTACAAGAAAAGCAGCCTTTATGGCTATATTTATATGACAAAATGATAAATGGCCTTGATAGCCTTTATTTTTTATTTTTACAACTTGTCTTGCCTGGCTGCAAGATCTTATCTAATCTTATCTTATCAAGGGCACTTATGTCAGTGCTGATCTAATATCTTATCTATTGATCTTATCTTATCTGATCCAAAGATCTTATCTTATCCCTTCTGTCTATCTTATCAAGGATCACTGGTATAATCATATGATCAGGGACAAGCCCTGAACTCTATTTATGCAAGTCACATCAGTCACAGGATGGCTGTTTCTCAAAAGGTCTAGGCTTGCCTGACCAGTTCCTCATGGCATGGCTGTGCCTGCCTTATGCTCTATCTATTCTTTGGAGTCACACCAAGATCTGGAATTTTATTTCCTGACTCAGGGTCCTTATCTATGAGTCACAAGGACTCTCCCTTCTTTATGACTTACAAGAAGTTACCTTATTTATGCCTCATGATTGCAGCATGCTGCCACACCATGCAGGTCCCTTATGGTATTTATTCTAGAAGCATGGGATTTCCTTCCATTGTAAGGCTGTATATGAAGACATGCAGCAGTGGCATGGATCAAGGGTTCTATTTGATATTTATCTTTGGATTTTATTTATCTCAAAATCTGCCACACTGGTATATGTCTTCCTTATGATCACAGCCTTGAAGGCTATGTCTTATCTATGCTTCTCATTTGTCATGACAACATGCTTTGACAGCATGGTACACATCTTATGAACCTTAATGACTTATGTTTATTCTTTGGATTCTTAGAGTATTTCTATTGGATGATAACAGACTCTTATTTAAGTAGTGTATATTATATCTTAGATCCCATGTACATACATGTACATAGTCTTTTCATATATAAACCTCCAGGGCAATAGAACTGGATCCCTAGTCTTGAAGTCTTGAATCTTCCCTCCAAAAGTTTAGGGATTTCCATCCCCACTAAAGAAGTCCTTTCAAGTCTTTGACCTAGTAAGAGATACCCAGTTCCTGCTAGCAAGGCCTGGTATTAAGACTCCATCAGCAAGACATCAACAATAAGCTCTTGGTGCCAAAGCCCAAGGTGACACTCTTAAAAATGATTGAAGGTATTTTGGTCTATATGTTCAGGCCTTAGCATTTGAAGTGTTTCATGCATTAGGATATGCCCAAGAGCACACAGAGGTGCTAGGGACTTATCTGGATGCTGGCAGGAGAGCCAGGGGTTCTGATGAATATTTGATGAAGATTAGATGTGATCTAGATGGCTTAGCTTTGGTTAAAGGATAAGTGGTTCTGAATGTAGCCAGATGGCCCAAATGACTGTGGGTGGACTTAGAGGAAAGCCCAGTAGGCACAGATAATCAAGAAGGACTCCAGAAGTTGGGCCTGAAGTTAGACAAGGTACCAGAAGAAGACTCTGATCTAATTGTAAGCTAGATCAAGGAGAAGTGGTCAAGGAGAAGCATCAAAGAAGGCTAATGCGACTGAATTCAAGAGAGATTTTTGAGGATAGGATCCAAGAAAGATCTGGAGACCTGGGGGTGCTTCTAGAAAAACCAAAGAATGACCTGATAAAAAGAAGATATGCACTTAGTGAAGAGGACACTTCAGAATGAGATTAGATGATGGCAGATCGAAGTGCAAAGTATCTGATAAGCAGAGAGAGCATCTGGAGGATGCCAGATGTGATACATTCAAGAGAAATCAGATTGTGATCCTTATCTAGAGATAGGAGGAGGCTGAATGGCTCATAGAGAGCAACTGATAGGGGACATCCAGGGATAACCTGGGAATGGCTTACAAGAGCCCAGGAGAGGCCTGGAGCATGTCAGGAGCATGCTGGGGTGGAGGGATCTCTGGTAGGAAGAGCAAGAGTTGGCTGATCTAGAAAAAAGTGTAATGGAGCTGCCAAGGTAGAAACAAGTTGTAACAAGAAGATCCAGAAGAAGAAAGAGATTTGAATGCAGGAAAAACAGAAACACATCAAAAAGGACTCTAAGGGGTTAGAGCCATGTCTGGGAAATTCTAGAAGTGGTCTAGATATCACTGATCAAAAGAAACACAGGGCAAGAAGCCATATGTTATGGTACAAGAAAAGTAGCTTTTATGGCTATATTTATATGCAAACACAACAAGTGGCCTTGATGGCCTTATTTAT
>JBBPKM010000315.1:0-13830 GCA_038089255.1 Austroboletus rostrupii
CTCGGATCGTATGATCATTGAGGTACCGATAGTCTTGTACCGGTCAGAGCTTCCCATCTTTCTTTTTTACAAAGAAGAAAGGTGCTACTTGGAGTGACGTAGATGGACAAATCTTTCCCGAAGCTAGGTTTTCGTCTAGGAAAGTATCCTGGGCAACTCGCTCTTCTGCCATCAAGGGATACAGCTTGCCGATCTTTGGTTTGAAAGTATTGGCGAGGTTGATTTTGTGGTCGCAATCCTGTGAGGGTGGAAGGGGGGTGTCGTCATCAGCAAAAACATCGGCATAGGTGGCATACTGTGGGGGAAGCACTATTTCCTCTTTTTTTGCATGGATTGCCAGATCTGTGGACGTGGTTATTGCCGCACAGGTAAGGGCGGGGTTCAGGATAAATCGTCTATTTGCTAAAACTGTTCGAGAGAGAGTATGAAGTGGTTTGAAGTGTGCCATGTCTCTAGCAAGACAAATCGTGCTACACCATACATCATCTTCTGTTCGATCAAGATAGCTGAACAATTGTTCATCTACCAGGGCATCAATGTTGACGTGCTGTGGCAGTGGTGAGGTATAGTTTGGCTGCCTTAGATCATATAGTTCTGCTTTCCGTTGTTTTTCTTGTTCATGGGCTGCTACGAGGTCCGCCATTTGGTCAGATTCTTCTGGAACTCATAGAGTCTTCTTCCTCCAATCTATCTCCGGATTAGTGGCGGTTAGCCAAAGGAAGCTGAGAATCATCGTTTCTTTTCCACAGTTCATTAGATAGAAGTCCGTGGAACATACATAGCCATTTACATTGATGAACAGCATTGTTTTGAACTTGATAGCTCTGTTACTGTTGGTAGAAGCATCAACATTCCGAATGGTGACCGGGTTTGAGAGGCGGATTCAGGGGAGGTGTCGTGAGTGAGCGAACTCCCAATCAATGCATGATACTTGGGCTCCAGAATCAACAAGGGTGGTGGTGGCGATGGCTTTGATGTTCATATCAATAGGCATCATTATTTGAACTGGAATGCGCATTGCTTTCATGGAAATTGGTACTGAGTTACATGAGACATCTAGTCGGGGAGATACGTGTGTCATGTTCGCTCTCCCATTTAAAAACCCAAGTGGATTTTGCCAATCGTTTCATCATCTTGCATCTCCGAGATGCTTGCCTTGGCTTCCTCTTCGATTTTTCGTATAATTCGAGGTGGCGGCGGGGTGCATGTTTGCGTATTTTTGGGGCATGTTCATATTGAGTGTCCCTTCTGTCGGCATAAGAAACACAGTCCTTCCTTTCTACATTTTTCTCGTTCCTCCATGGTAAGCCTGTGGGTAGTGATGGCATCTATGTCCATTGCGTTTGGATTGCAAGTGGAGGTGTGGCAAGGTTGGTAGGATGGGGTAAACGGGGTATTTCCTCTCCCTTGATCTCTTGTGATTTCCAGCAACCTTTCTTCTACTCCTGCGAAATGCGTTGCTTTGGCATACCATTCCATAATTTTGGCTGGTACCTTCTCTATTGATTGAATACGGCGCATAAGCGGTACAGGAATGCCAGTGGCGAAGTAATTAATGAGGACTTGGTCATCCGTGATACCTGTCAGGGCAACTTTGCTTTGAAACATAGTGATGTAATTCTGTAGGGCGGGGTTGTAGCCGCCATTTCTATTCTTTGAAAGCCTTTCACGAGATAGCCATGCGAGGAAGTCTCCCTTGACATCAGCATTTTCGAAGGCAGTGTGAAATCCTTCCTCGAAATCCTTCCAGATTCCTAGATCAAAGGTTCCTGCCATAAGTTTTGATTCTTGAAACGTATCTACCCAGGTAAGGGTGGTTTCCTTCTTCATGAAGGAAAGGGTGTAAGCAATCTGTTTATTCGGTGTTTCATATAATTTGTCATTGACGGCCAAATACATTTGTATGGCTCGTAGCCAAGGGACAGCCCTAGCATACGATCCGTCAAAATCTTCGGGGGTTCCGAGATGTAGTTCCATTAGCTTGGGAGCCACAGCAGTAGTTGGGTTCGACATAGAGGTTGATGTGATTTGCAGACGCGGGTTGGCAGGCACAATGTTTGGAGGCAGGAAGGTGAATATTCTTCCAGCTTGCGGTTGGGGCATAGGACTTGGCGGGGTTCCTGCGCGCGGTATAACGAGTGAGCAGCTGAGTTGCTGCTCAAGCTGCCGAAGTTCAGGGGCTTCGGTGTTAATAGGTTCGTCAGGGTCTGTGGGTATTTCTCCCGAAGACTCGGATGCAGTAGAGGGTGCAGGGGAGTCCTGCCGATTTTGCCACGAAAAATGGTTGTTAGAAATGGTGGGCGATCTAGACGATACTAGTCGCGACGATGGAGTTTAGTTCTTTTGTTACACTTGTTCTGGGTAGGATGCAAGCGTAGCCTTGGATGAACCAAGTTCCGAGCATAGATGTAAATAACCCCTGTGAAGGGAGGTCCAATAGGTAGCACGAGGAAGCGTCCACTCAAGAGTAGGACGAAGACTCGGTGCTCAAAGACTCAACGGAAGAGAATGCTGAGGAGCAAAGGAAACACTTGGTATTGACCAAGGAGAACTAAACTAAAGTACAAGGTGCTTGTGCATACAACTAATATAGGTATCAATGCAGAGCACAGACCAGAGATGTAAAAGGGAAACATAACAGTGACCAGGCTATCGTATGAATAATACATAGGCCAATGAGTAAAAGAGATGACACTAAGGAGGAAATCTGCAATGGCAGATGTGATGCCGAAGTAGTCCGTATAAGGGCATTCACGAAAGAGATGTGATAAGTCCATATAGAAAAAGATGAATCGTAACAGACTGCAGGGGAGTGAGGGTATGGTAAGTTTTGAACCAACCACATTGGGAGCACATGTGAGCTGACATGCCAGAGTCAATGATCCAGGCTTTTCAGAGCAATTTGGCATCTGTGCACACCATGAAGAGTCAGAGTGGGGGAGGTGAGTCATTTTAGGAGACCATTACCTTAGTCTTCATCCATATGAAACTGAGACCATTCCATTCGTTTAGCACCTGACATGCCAACAACACAGAAACACTCATAAAAATACGAATGGTTAAAATGATGTACTTTGACAAGCATCAGCCTTAATATTTTACACCCCCTAACTGGCTCAGGATAGCCCAGAGGGTTCTGTGTGCTTTAGTATTCATTTACATTGTTTATAAAAGGAAATATTACTACCATATGATTGGATTTGCACAGAGGTTATCGTGATGTTCATGGAGAGCTCACCTAGAGTCATGCTAAACTTGCGGGGGTGTGTACGTGTGAGGCATTGCCATATTTGGACGCAAGGGACAGCTCCCTCGCGAGGTTAATGGTCTTATTTTGCTGTATTACAAAATTGGTCTGTAAGACGTGCTGCCAAGGGTGCTCGTAACCCTAAGACAACGACAGCATGGTGAACGCAAGGTAAACGCGAGACAAAGTCCAGAACTCCTATAGGGGGAAAAGGTAAGTCGCGACCGTGTAGCGACTGAGATTGTGATAGGGGAGAAGGTGAACCCATACACGGCGTACGGCCTAATGAATGGCACCGAATGAATATATATCTAGCATGAAACACTTGCTCTCTTTGCGCCTTATCTCCACTCTATCTTGACTCTTGCGAAAGCGTGCAAGGGCAAAATATCGCACTTGCAGGCCATCAGTATAATCTCATGGCAGACTCAGCCCCACTTGACGGCGGTATGGCAGCCTGGTGTACGGTATTTGGGTCGTAAGTCCATCTGTTACCTCAGTCGACATGCATCCTCATTTACACAGTTTTCTTGCTCAATTCTGCGTATATGGGTGTGTCATGCATTGTAAACGCACCAGAGACCTGCTTCTGATATTTCAAAGGTACACGAGCTCTTTTGGTACATATCAAGGTGTGTTCATTTGAATAGAGTGCCAGCGCTGGGTTAATCGCGGAAATTGTCAGCTTTTTACAGTCGACATTACATTCAAAATGAGAGTCCGTCCGCCATCTCGTACGTTTGTTCTCGTATTTTCCACGACAACATAACTCGGATGCAGATGGATTGGCAGCCTCGCGACGTTTCTTGTTACTGCAATGGGTCCAATATCTGGACTACTGTTCGATAAAGGTTATTTGTAAGGCTCGTCTCATCGTCTTGTCATGAGGAACTCTCATTATTACCATTAGCTATCATGTGTATATCACCGGCGCCTTTCTCGTATCACTCTCAATGTTCATGCTGTCCTTGGTGCAAGCGGGAAAATACTATCAGGTATCTACTTAAACTCATTCAGCTTTCGAACAATGTTAGAGCGTCAACCAGATCATGCTACTACAAGGCCTCCTTTGTGGAATTGGCATGGGATTAGTGCATGTCCCGAGCCTTGCCATACTCTCACACCACTTTCGGCGTCGACGATCGGCCATGTTGTCCATTGTCACTTCGGGTGTGGCTCTCGGTAGTATCTCACATACCATCATACTGAACAAGTTGTTGAATGGTCCCCTTGGATTCAAGTCCGGCGTGCGAATTAGCGCGTCGTTTATCACCGCATTATTGTTTCTATCTTGTGCCCTCATGCGTACTCGGTATAGCGTGGTGTGTCGAAAGACAACTTTGGTGGAGACGTTGAAGGCGATGAAGAAATGTTTCACGGAAGTTCCGGCGCTTTTGTCAATCATTGGGTTAGTGTTACATATCACTAAATTTTTCCTCCATGATATCGAACTTATGTGGCCATTATCAGGTTTACATGCTACCATTTTGTTTACTTATATCCTTACTTTTATTTTCAGACAGATTCTCTTAGACATGGGCTTAGTTCCTCGTTCGCATTTTATTCTGTCTGTTACCCATACTTTTTCTGCGAGATATCGGACTGACGGCAAACCACGCAGGTAGTCATCATGGATGTGGGTAGTTTTGTTGGCCGCTCCGTCCCGGGTGTTCTCCTCTCGTTTGTTGGGGTCATTGACATGTCGATCATCTCAACCATCTCATGTGCCGTATTGATCATTGGTATGATCTGGCTTCGCTCCGTGGCGAGTGTAGTTGTGCTCGGGCTACTGTATGGTTTTTTTTCGGGAATTAGTGCGTGACGCGTTCATGCCGATTCTGTTGATGCTTAGCTGTTGACTGTCCTAGATGTTGGAATGACAGGACCAATGATGTGCCTGACGTCCGACCTGGCAGAGTTTGGGTGTGTCTTTTCTTTTCTCAATCATTATTATCGTATGCTAGAGCCGATATACCATTCATTACGTCGGCATTATAGAGAGAGAATGGGTGTGGGATTGGCCATTATAGGTGCACTATTTATATTTCCACTTTCTTTTCATCGCTACCGTATGTTCTAATCAATCAGTCAAGGTATTGGGAGCCTAGTGGGTGAGCCGAGAATGGTGACGAAGAGTATCCACGTGCTTATTTCGATAAGGTTCCCCAATCAATGGCGCCCTCTTGACACGTGGCTATCGCTGGTGGGCGCCCTCACTCTTTTCTGCGGTATATCCCTTTTCAGAAATGACAAAAGGGGCAGCATGTGATTTCTGATTGGTTTGCTCGGTACAGGTGATCTCATTGGTGGGCGCCGCTTTGCTGATAGGCGTGCGTCTCTCGTTCGTCCGCTGGCAAGCTCGCGCCAGCACAACGCAAAAGCATACGAGTGAAGAAGGTAAAGAGGGAGCTGGGGATGGGAATATGAAGGATAACACCTCAATTTCTCCCTGAAGAATATTTCCAAAGGTCGATGAACATTTGATAGGGCTTTCCCCGTGTAGGCAGGTACTATCATTACTTGTCTGGAGTTGTGGCCGTTGCTTGCTGGGGCGACATCCAGTTTAAAGACTTGGTGCAAGCACGCTGGGCTGTTGCATAAATTTATATCGTCTTTGTCTATGATCGCAAAGTAAAGATTCGCTACAATGCTCCCTACGATGGTCCCAGGTTTGCCCTGAACTCGAACCCTTGGCCACTTATCACACCTCAGACCTTGATACACCTTGTAAATTCGAACGCCGTCGGTGAGTGAGTCTAGGCAGAGAATTCCATTCGTGAATTCCCGCCCAACTCCGTGCTCCCAAATCTATCCGTTCGCATGTGACTTTTGACTATTCTACAATTGCTCATCCCAGGTCTCACGAGTTACGTCCCCGTGCAACGAGGCATAGGATAGGCGAACCTGGATGTTGTTTGTGTACGCCAAATGATCTGCGTTCAGTTTATATATGGAAGGTGATGGAATTTTCTTTCGGTGCTGTACGTTCTTCAGCCGCCTTTTCGACCCTCAGCGCCCACCATCTAACGATTATCGGCCCATCGTGGACATAAATGTGATGTGCGACTATTTGCGTTCGACCCTTTTAGAAGATGGCTGGGCGGAAATTTGATCTGGTTTCTGTTGGCACTCCCTGACGCGGGAATCTCCATAGACTGATGTCGGCGCAAGATCGCGGCGCAAACCGTCGGCGATGTCCATCTGCACGGTATATAACGTCTAGCTTGATCGTGCGTTCCTTCAGCCCACACTTGTGTATTCTCTCTCTGGCATCTATCTCTACACATTCACCATCATGGCTAAAATGACCAAGGAAGATGCTGCACGTATTCAGTCGCACGCCGTAAGTATGACTTTGTAAGAAAGACTCCATTGACGTGGCGACTTGTAGGATAGGACCGGTTCGAACCAAGATTTTAAATCCCGTGCCCAAAGTGCTGGGGATCGCAACAATAATTCACAAAATTCACAAAATTCACAGAATACAAAGCAGGGCAGCCAGAAAAAGTGATGCATCAAAGCGGGGTTTCGTGTTGGTCGTTTTGGCACGCATCACTGTGTCAGCTTACATCTTTTGTATCACAGGAGAAATGTTTTGTGACAAATAGTCTGCCTTGAGTCGTCATTGTAGTATATCTGTTTTTGAAAGTTTATTTGATTCTTGGGCACAATCTCGATGTAAGACTGTCAGTGAGAAGTATCTAGCCTGCTGCAATCGAGCAACACGGTGGGCAAGGGACGTTCAGTTACCTTTTATCTTAATTAGTGGCGGAAGGTCTAAGATGTTAGAATGTGACGTCTATGCTTTGAGATCTCAGCAAAGTTACAATGGGCGTTTGAACCCCCGGTCACCCATTTGATGTAATCAAGTACAGAAGCCAGATGTTCTTGTACGTCTTTTTGGCTCGTTTCAAAAACAAAAAACAAAAAACAAAACAAGAAAAGCACCTGGCTGCAGATATGCAGCACTCGAACGTTCAACAACCATATAGATCAGCTCTGGTAGTGGTACGGGGGGGACATGCCGGTTAAATTGATCGTTGCCATCATAGTCCATGCGGCTTGCATCCCCATGGTTGTATGAAGTAGGTCCGGATGAGTGTAGTAGTACTTGACTAGGATGTTGAATACCAACGAAAGTAAAGTTCAGTGGTCTAATGGTTATGATTTCTGTCTCACACACAGAAGGTTCGGAGTTCGATCCTCCGCTGGACTAACTTTTTCTCTTTTTCGACCGGTCCGAGCGGGCACAACGCGCAACGGGTTGACTTTGTCGTGCAATGAAGGATGGGGCGCTTTCCATCGCGTACGAGAGCGCCGTCGTTCTCGCTCAGTACGCCGACTGACCTTGACGTAGGATGATATCCGACTTTTTCTACCCCAACGTGGGTGGGGTGGAAAATCACATATACATGCTCAGCGCCAACCTCATCCGTCTCGGCCACAAAGTCATCGTCATCACCCACAGTCACCCCCCAGACCGCGTCGGCGTACGCTGGCTGCTGCCCTCGCTCAAAGTGTACTACATTCCTTTTGCCACCATTGCTTCGTCTGCCACCCTGCCCAACTACTTCACGTTTCTCCCGTACTTGCGGACGATCGTCCTTCGGGAACACGTACACCTGATCCATGCCCACGCGAGCCTGTCGTCACTGGGCCAAGAAGGCATTCTGCACGCGCACTTGTTTGGCGTGCGTACGGTGTTCACCGACCATAGTCTGTTTGGGTTCGAAGACGCGGCGAGCATATTGACCAACAAACTCCTGGCGGCCGCGCTCAAAAACGTCGACGCCGTCATTTGTGTCTCGCACACTGGGTAAGTCCGATCGACGGGAAGCGTACGCGTGCCTACGTCGTCGTCTGACAGGCGCGAAAACACTGTTCTTCGGGGACAGTTGTTCGAACCCTCTGAGGAGGACCCCTCGGTGTCTGTCGTGCGATCGAGCGTATACACGATCCCAAACGCGCTCGTCGCCGAACAGTTTACACCGTCGCCACGACCACGATCTCTCGAAACCAGTACGCCACCTCATTCCTTTTCTTCTCGCCCATGGTTCAATGTCATGCTAGTCAACATCATCGTCATTTCGCGCCTGGCTTTTCGCAAGGGCATCGACCTCCTCGTGGCCACTGCGCCTCGCATATGCGCCGCCTTTCCCAACGTCAACTTTATTGTCGGTAGGTACTGCACCCGTTTTTTTTTTCTGGTCGAGTGTGCTCATGCCCAACGCAGGCGGAGACGGTCCCAAGCTCAACGACTTGCTCCAAGTGCGCGAGCGCCACCTTCTCCAAGATCGCATCGAGCTACTCGGACCCGTCAAGCACCGCGACGTGCACAGCGTGAGTGTCGCCCCCCCCCACGGAGGCTATCCCTCCCGTTCCGCTGACCCCCCGGACTAGGTCCTCGTCCGTGGGTCCATCTTTCTCAACACGTCGCTCACTGAGTCGTTTGGGATCGCCATCCTCGAGGCGGCCTGCACGGGCTTGTACGTCGTCTCAACGCGCGTTGGGGGTGTCCCAGAGATTCTTCCCGAGGACATGATCTCGTTTGCTAGTCCCGACGAAGATGGTGTGTTTTCCCTCGCCCCGTCGGTCCCGGGCTTGCGCTCACGCCTTTATAGACGTCTTTCGTGCGATCTCGGAGGCTATTCAGATCGTTGCGCAAGGAGCGCATGATCCGTTCGAGGCCCACGCACGTGTCAAAGCGTTCTACGACTGGATGCGCATCGCCGAGCGCACGGAAGTGGTGTACGAGACCGTCATCCGATCAGAACCCACCGACTTTGAGACGCGGGTGAAACGGTCCGTCTTTTTTTTTTTTTTTGCGTTTTCCCCGGCCATGTGCTCATGTTGGCGCTCAGGACGATGTCCCTGGGCCCGTTTGCGGGACTGATTTACACTACTATCCTGATCGTCGATTGTCTCTTCTTTCTCTTTTTGGAGTGGTGGATGCCGAGAGAGGACATGGATTTCGTGCAAGAACACTGGAAATCAGACGTGTTCGCCGAGTTCGCGCGCGAGGCCCAGTCTCAGCGCTCAAATGAGGCAACCACACGCTATCATACATCGTAACAGAATTGGATTGCACGTACGCGCGACGCCATTGTCCAATAAAGAATACAACGAAATTAATAGAATAAGGGAGTGAACTGCGACTTTGAAGCCAGGAATACTCGCAAGGAGCTTGAATTGTAACATAGACGAGGCGTGCAAGACAAACGGGAAGAATGACAAAAGAAAAAAGAAGCGCGTCGCGCGAAAACAAACCTAAGATTCGACTCTTTTTTTTCTTGGTCCTCTACACCTCAAACTTGCCCTTGCGCATCTTGGTCCCTCGCCTCTTCATCCTCCTGGACCCATCATATTCTTCCCCACCGCCTTCCATTTCAAACGTGTAATCACCAGCTATCATCTCCTCTCTATCCCGCTTGGAGGGCAGCTGGACGCGATCACGCAAGGAAGGTGAATTGACGTGACTCCCTCCGTCCAGCGACAGCCGGTCCAGCAACGATGCCCCCGGCCCCGTTGTCGGGCGCTCATCTTCAGGAAAGCGGCGCCATTCATTCGTCGGCGAGTCCGAGACACGGTGCTTACCGTTTCCTCGCAACGGCTCAGCACGGTCTTGATCACGGTCATCCCGTCTATCTCGCTTCGGTCCCCTTCCCAGCCTATTAGAGCGCCCAATCACACTCACACTCAGCGGTCGTGGCGGCAACCCGTTGGCCTGAAGCATGAGCGCACGCTCAGGGTGCATAGATGGCAATGCACGTTCGCATTCCTCTTCTTGCACGACCAGTGGGGGCGCGGGCGGAATAACAGGGTCTCCCGGGAGTTCACGAATGTTTGCCCGGGGACGCTCGGAAATGTGAGCATCCTGTTGCTTTTCTCGGAGCGCAGGTGGGAGTGGGGGCTCAGTAGGATAAGCATCCATGCCACGTTTCCGAAAAGCAGGAGACGTGGGCTTGGGGCATTCAGGTACTTCGGCGTTTGCCTCATTGCTATCTTGATTGTCCTGCACGACGGGACTTTGCGGAGCTGGACCCGGGCGGTGAGAACTCTTGTTAGGCTCGCCCGAACGGATTCTTTGAGTACGGGGGGGGCTCGTAGGCCTAGGGGGTAAATGAGAAGGGAGGGCTGACAATGATGCTTCTTTGAAAGATGTCATGGATGATTCTCTCGAAGGCGGGGGTGGTGTAGCACGCGTGGAACCTTCGGGTACCTGGTCAGAAGGAATGCTGTCCAGGGAAGTGCTCATATTTGTTCGGTCAGGCTCGGTATTTTCCTTGACGATTGGAGGCCCAAATCGAGACTTTATTAAAGAGTCAGACAAACAATTAGATAACGCTCTGGAGAAAGAAGGCGCACAGTTCCCAGGGCAGCTCGTGAAGGTCGTGGAGGTGGAGGTCCTGGTTCAGCCGGAGGGAAGGCACGTGACTTGTTCGGCTATTCATAGTATCATCAATCAAAGCGATCATTCGAGCGAAACACATGCTTACAGGCGATCGGCGTACTTCTTCGCGTTTGGTCGATTCCAACAGGGCAACTCGGCCACCAGTGGTACCTTCTAGGTGTAACTGTCATCATAAATGAGATAACGATTGGGAAAAGAAATAAAAGACTTACGGGCCGTTCATGGTCCGTGCTCATGCGATCCCACCTCGGGGCAACGGGCTCGCCGTTGCTTCCAGTAGAGGCGATTGCGGTACGACGAGTATTGATCGGTGATATAGGCGGGGGAGGTGCATTGGTTCCGCCTGCAAACTTGTTTCTGGCACCAATGGGTATGATGTTCGTCCCAGAAAGCTTGACGTTGGATCCAGAAGAAACAGGTCTTGTTTCTACAGGGCGAATTGATTCCTTCTGTGATACTTCAGTCACGAAATGTCGAGGAAATGCAGAAAAACTTGCTTGAGAAGACACTTGATCGGCAGGATGGCGTTCCACGCCCATTCGATCCTTTGGAGGGCCGAAACGGGGAGAATCATCACCCATGGCACGGTATCTTGAATCGTGCACATCTCGAGCTTCACAATCCACAACCATCATTTGTCAGCACAAAATGGATACGGAAACCAAGCAAAAATATACCTCTTGATGGGCCATCATTCTCCGAATTAAGCATCGCCCTTGGGTATCTTGGCAGTTCGTCTTGCAACACTGGTCGCCTCGGAGGGATATACTTTGTTGATGGATCCGATGACCTAAGCGGAGGGGCGTGATTAACATCCATTGCAACACCATGGCTACGACCCCTCGACGACTCATGCATAAAAGGCGAATCCATTTGCGGGGGTACGTTTACTTGTGGTTTTGACCAACGGACACGTCCACGGTCGCGGTCACCGCGATCATTATACAGAGTAAGTGGTCGGGACGGCGGCGGAGAAAGGCTACGTCGGGTGGAGTCGCGTAACATCTCGTCAGACGCACTCCAACCCAGTGCAGGTGTTGGGCTATTAGGCCTAGAAGGATAATCCTCGTCATGTCGAGCAGAAGCCGACCTTGTATCCGGGCGGAATGACTCATCCTGAGGTGGCAAGGGCACCCTTTTCCTCGTCCCTGAATATCGGAGGAGTTATGATGCGCATATACGCGAGCCGACGTTGGCATGAGGATGACTGTAGATGATGGCTCAAAGACGTACGTTGTGCATCTGATGCAGGATAGGTGGTGGTGTCGTCGTCCTTGCGTACGTGAGACATTGAACGCGAACTTGGAAGGTCGTTGATATGGCGAGTACCACGCGAAGCAAGATCATCTGTACGAGCTCGACGCATGTCATTGTCACGAGAGTCAGACTGTCGACGACGGTACTGTGTGGGATCATCAGCGTGCGAGAAACGGCTCCTTCTTCCAGGGGGTAGTCCTTCCAAGACGGGCTGAGATGGCTTGACCGAGTGCTGAGCAGTGTTGGCAGATTCCTGAGAGCCACGAGTGTAGGACGCAGGAGACCTCGGCCCTAAAGAACAAAGAGATGCAAAAGGGTACAAAGAGAAGATAAATGGAAAAGGGGGAGAAGACAGGGATCCATGATGAGCGTCCGTGTGTCCATGCGAGGAAGTCGAACAAAAAGGAACAGGATATCGTATGGCGCAGCTCGACTCCCAAGGCTTCGCGAGACGTCTGCTCGATGCTCCGTCCTCCACCTCGGGAGGAGCAAGTACGCCGAGTACAAGAGGTGGGGGCAGGGGAGGAGGCGGACAACGTACTTAGAGTCGAGGACCTTTCTGCGGCCCGTGGTGGGTGGCGATGCTCTGTTTCAGGAGGAGGGTCGTCACGTTGTCTACGGTCCCTTGGACGCTCGTGCGGCACAGCATCACGTGCAACCCAGACGCGATCTTGAGCAGAGAGCGTGACTGAAGGCGCTTCACGGTGAGCGCTGTCCTGATCACCATGGGAGACCTCCGGAGACAGTGGACGATGCGGTGACGGTGTGGGATCCCTCTCTCTTGCGTGCGGGGGTGCAGGCGGAGACCGAGTGCTCCTGTGGTTCGGAGTGTGTGAATCTGGAACATAGGAATCGATGAGCTGAGCCGATGGCGCGGGGCGCTCTTCCCGCCGTCCAGACTCAGTGGGGCGATAATAGCGATCACCATATTTATCATGAGGGTCATCACGACGATCCAAACGGTCGCCGCGCTTGTCACGAACGATGGGTTCAGTAGGGCGAATCCAAGTAGACTCTTGGGTGTGGATGTTGTAGTAGTAAACACCACGGCCACTTCTTGGATACTTGACCTCCCAGCCGGGTGGCAAGGAGTCACTGGGATCAAAAGTGCTTGGTTTTGAGCCAGCGCCATTCCTCTTGTCGCGGTCGGGACGACTAGCCATCGCTGTAGCTTCAATGATAGACGGGTGAGAAGGATGGACGAACGGCACACTATAGGCGACAGGCTTTGGTGGCAAAGCATGTACGAAAATTCCAAGTGTGTGCGTACGAGCGTGCAGCGACGACGGGTCGCTCGAGCCTATGTGTTCAGCGGAGTGCTCAGGCGGGAGCGAGAAAGGGGAATCGCCACGATTGATTGGGGATTCTTGTCTTGGAAAACGGGCGCTTCTGGGGGGCGAATGGCTGCGATGGGCAGAGTCCTGTGGAACGCGAGACTGGTAAGTCAAAAACTCGTCCTCCTCGTCGCCACCGAGCGAGACGGCGTCCTCAGCGTCGTCAACAGACAACGCGCGCCTGTCGCTACCACGCGCGGCGAGGTCTTCTTCTTCGTGGCCCCAGTCGAGTATTTCGTTGTCGTCTTCCATGGCGGTCGTTGTAAACGGAGGAGTCGTTGAGGGGGCACCACGCAGAGAAAAAAACGCGCGCCGATTCAAATATGAAACTCCGACGAAGTGCCGAGTCTGTGCCGTCATCCCCCGGACGAGACACCATGGCGCTCCTACCGCTGACATCGCCCGCGTATCCAAGCCATGCCCCGCCCACGCCCGCCAATGTCCCACTGTCCAGCCGCATTCCGCTCATATTCCGCAGGCTGCATCGCATCCAGCAGATGGCGAGTCCGTCCGTGCGACTGCGAAGGCGCGCTCATAGTAACGTCCAGGACTTTGAACTCGCCCTATGGCAACTGACGCAT
>JBBPKM010000316.1:0-16722 GCA_038089255.1 Austroboletus rostrupii
ACCCCCTCGGAACAAGTGTAACACATGCCAGATCGGGAAAACCTGGCAGAGTGGTCGAGCATATGGAAGGGGTAGATGGAGTGGTGGTGAGTGGTGATGGCAGCTGCATATCCATGATAGTGGGTGATTTGGAGTGGTATGTATTCTTTTTATTTCAGCAAGAGTTTAGCTATGAGCCAGGGCTCATAACCTGTTGAGGATATAGAAGTTGGAGATGGAATATATGGATCAGAGATGGTGGGGTATTAGGTGTATTGCCTGCTACAGTCCCCCAGGCTGCAGCTATGTATTTTATACTCTACTGTAGATGCTATGTATATTGTACCGCGTGCTCCTGTCCGATTCACCATGTGCTCTCCATTACTTTGCATGTGTGCACTCCATACCATGTCGGCATGTATGACGGATTGCACTGGTTATTTGATCGGAGCTACGTCGGAGTTCCGTTTCACTCAACATAGTGAAACCGAGTGGTATCTTCCATGGGAACATAAGAGAGACAACCCTCAGGAAGCCCGACACATGTATGTACATCTCTCTAAGGACCTCCGCCCGCAGCTCCTGCAGTTCTTCGTCTCCGCTCGCTGTCCATCCGTAACTTTTCTACATATATAAAGGTAAGGACGACAAGGTCCAACATATGCTCCACCTGGGGTGCAATCTCCAGGCAGGCACTCTTTCGCTTTCCAATGATCCCAAGACTCGCTCTATGATAACGTGCCAATTCAAGACCAGAGGCATCGTCGAGGGAAAGCTACGAATCATGACGAGACAAATGAGACCTAAATTAAGATAAACACTTCCCGCAACTCACCACGACATCATGCATGTTTAAATCCCACTTGTATGGGCGATCGTCAGGCCCAGTGAATGTGCGTTTTCTAATACCCAGCGCGTCTCAGCATGAGTTCTTTCGTCGTGGCGCTAAACCCTCACCTCGCAAAGAACCCATGACTGGGCAAGAAAACGCCCGATTCCAGCTTTGAACCTCCAATCGTGAAAATCGAGGATCCGATACAGTGCCAATCGATGGCACCCATCACTTGGGTGGGCTCGTCAGTCTCCAGCTTGTTCGGCTCGGTGGTTGACGTCATTTGCCGAGTGATGGTGGTTGTTCGGGTGCCCAAACGGAAGGGTGTGTCGGTCTTGAACACGGGAAGGCCATGTTCGTCTGTGAAGACCGTATTTCGGACGTTTTCAGAAGAAAGTGTCAGGATCATTGTATGTCACTGGGTTGAGAAGTTGAGCCCCGAGAGAAGAGGAAGTGGATTGTCTTGGGAAAGTTTGGGCCTTTTATCCTTGCTCAATGGCAGCTTCCCCTGAGGAATAAGCGGAGATCACAATGGGCTGCAAGGTCCTATGATAGCTCCGGAGACATCGCTATCCGAGCAATTGCTGTGCAATTAAAATCCCAGTTCGGAAGGAGACCGCATGCCCACGGTTAGGCTCCAGGGTCGTCGTTCGGAATAGAAGTTGGGTCACACAGGTTGCAGCTCCTGTGGCCTACAGGCTAAGGCTATCGCCAGCGCGGAAGAAAAGCCCCTGGCTAGCCACATCCTCTTGCATATCATCGCCCGACGGGTAGAAGAAAGAACCTGTGCGAGAATGGCAGTGATTCGGTGCACGTCACTTCTGTTGACTTGTATCGCAGGCCCTGACTTATCACTGTTTAGTGGCCCAACATCCACCGGAGTCGTGCCACGAACAAGTACACAAAAATTTACAGAAAGAATGTAAGCACTTTCCGTGCATATGTAGAAGGAAATGTTATCACAGCCGAAATGATGTCATACCATGCGGTTGCATCGCCTCGCATTCCAGTGTCTGTCGTCGGCTCATAGACAGGAGAACATCTTCTCAGCCGCCGTCGACCAAACCTTGCTGGAATGTTGCCAGTGGGTTTGACATTCAACATGCCGCATCAAAAGAAATCAACGTGATTACAGCACGCACCGATTGGGAATGGACGCTCACAGCCTTTCATACCTCGAGGACTCCCCACAGCAGGCCTCCAGGTATCAGTGGATTGCATGGGTCGCCAACCTCCGTGGCGGTCGAACAGCATGTGAGACGACCCAAGTCATTTTAAGAGTGACGATGTAACTCGCCAACACCATCTGACTTTAGCACAGCCTAGGCATGTCAAGCTTACGGCGTACCGATCTCCGACGTAGCTGAGTCTCAGCACGGTTTGTCAGTGCAAGCCTCATCTAGCGACCTTCGCTTCCTCGGTTTTTTGGCGGGTATCCATACTATCCATACTTGTTTTGTTTCTCATTCTTGACTCTTGCCTACACAATAGGAAGAAATAGGCCGCATAAAAAGCTCGGATTGTGATAAATGGCCGGGGCTAAGTCTGACAGCTGTTGTTGATCCATCAGCTTGACTCCTAGAATGGGATCCCTTGCTCTTCCCTGCGCAGTTGGGCCGTCGAGAACTTCAGAAAGCAATAGACAACATACTTGAAAAAGAGAGAAGAAAGTAAATGACAAAGATGATTCTTCAGGCGGCGTCCTTCTATAACCTGCCTCTCGTACGTGGATCTGGAACGCTGACATTTGTACGGAATTGGGTGGGTAAAATATACAGGCAACAAGGTCAGAGCTGGAGCCTGTAAGCCATCGAGTGAGTCATTGTTGCTCGCGTAAAAAAAATAGATTGAATTCGGAGTGTTTTACAATCATTCTTAAACCAGCTTGGCGGAATATCCGTTTTTCATGTCGAAAGGATGTGCGATGGTCTCTTTCTGATGATAAAATGTTCTGCGGTGGTTAGCTGGAGCACGGTACATGTCAATATATTCGTAGTTTGCCTTTGCGAGGTTTGTCCGTCTCCAAATGATACCTTACAGGTAGATTCCTGAGGCTGGTTTTTTTTATGTAAGACAGTCTCTCAGTCGCTGTCTGACTCTGACTCTCCGACTGATTGGAGCATATGCTATTGTGAGCTACATCGCTGGCCCGCATTCAAGCTTTAACCACGAAGAAAAAATTCAATGGATCGAGAAGTTTAGCGATGATTGGCCTAATCTTAAAACCAAAACTTCTTGGAGGAGGACCATGATTCCAAAAATCGTCACACACTTATTTAGACCTGACAACTAGCCTACCGGTCGTCTCCGATGGAAGCAGAGGGAATTTGCATCGGTTATCGACCGCACTCTCCACCCCGCTCGTCTGTTGTCGCAAATGAAATTGGTTATTTTCTTCAAAGTCACGGTGTGCACACTATATGTCATGTCCATGTCTCGCTGATAGTGATCCAGACTGGAGAAATATCGACACCCGAATACGGCGGAAAATACACAAAATTTTGAACCGGCGGAGCGCAATGCACTTGCAATAATATTCACTCTCTGTGAGTACTCAGTTCAGTCGCCCGTGTTTTCGGTGAACCTTCTCGCTGAGACACCGGAACGAAAGGAGGACGGTGTGGAAATCCATATCGTCGGCCCTGCTGCCTGTCACGAATGAGTGGACCTACCTGATTCTGAGCAAGCTGTTCGTTATGGCCCATTCGAACAGGTGGTTGTTACCACTCCCCCAGGCGTTCGCGTTGGATTTGTCTCTCGTCTGTCATCTCCTTCAGACTCTCCGGAAATGAAACAAACATTTTATACCAGGTTGTAGCTTCGTCCAAGCGACCTGCTGGTTATGAGCTGTTAGAGCCACTTTTGAACATATCACACATTGTCGTGTCCCTGACATCAAACTCTGCCTACTAATTTTCAAGTAGTTTCATATCTGCCAGACGCTCACTCACCAATTGGAAAGCAGTCTGGCAAGTATATATGTCTGAGTAAGAGTTTCCTGTTGTCCAACCTATGTCCGATGACCGCTCTGTGCCCACGAGCGCGGGGTTGCAATGAATAAGTTAAGACAAATGGGGACAACTCAGTAAACACTGTCAAGTCTTCCAAGCCCTGCATTTACAACGATTTCCGATGGGCCGAGGCTGTTGCTCACTTTTGTGATACAGCACCTTGTGAACGCCTCGGACAATCACCACGTCCGGCTTACGCGTCGCCATGCGTCAGATGCAGCATTATCATGCAAGCGTGCCCCCGGCGGCATAATGACGTATGATGTGCTTCTGCCGACGGCCTCACTCGAAGCCACTTTCCCTAGGAAGACGAGGATATAGTGCTCATACCGGGGGGTTTTTTTTTTTTTTGAGAAGTCATGCTGTAAGACGGGGGTTATTTTTTTGGCAGCGATGGGTAACTAGCGGTAAGCTCGGGAACTTCCATTGAGCACTGCACTACGGAATCGCGATTTATGAGTGGGAATATACAACTTGGTTTGTTCGAGTAGTGCTGCCCCGCCCTTGTGGAATGGCTGAGACTGGGGATGGGGTTGGAGGGATGGCAACCGAATAGAGTGTGACAGCTCATTAAAAACTCCGACCCGTGGCTTGTACTTGTTCGCCTTTACCTTCAGCTTCCATTGAGCAAGCAGAATGTCCACTGCTTGCGTTCGTACGTGGCTCATCGAGCAAAGTCTGTCCCGTCTCTGAATGCACTCGCTCCTCACAACTGAACTGTCGCTTCGCCAGTCACCGCGTATCCGTGGACGTTGAGTCTCGTGCTTTTCCTCGGGGCGTTCAGGGTAGCGCTCTTTTCGCTCAAGGCGTTGGTCGTCCTCGCTCAAACATTTATCCTGCCTGGGAAAAGTGTTGGTGTCTTCTCGTATATGCGGGCACGAGACTCTTACCTTTCTCGGTTTGTAGCTCAAAAAGTTCGGTGCGACCAAGGGTGCCTGGGCAGGTGCGCAGCCTCTCAAAAGAAACGAGCCTGACCCGTTCTAATCACGTCTCGCCTAGTCGTCACCGGTGCCTCCGATGGTATTGGAAAGGAGTTCGCCATCCAGCTGGGCGTAGCTGGCTTCAATGTGTTGCTTGTCGCTCGCAACCAGGTGGCATTGTCTGCTGTTGCAACTGAAATTGGTATGTCCCTATATAGTACGTTGTGTGTATCTCATATCCGTTTTCAGCGAGCAAGACGGCTGGAAAAGTAGATACCCGAATCGTATTAGTGGACTTTGCCAAAAACGACCAGGTTGCACTCAGCGCGCTTAAATCCGTCCTCGGTGAATTACAAGTTGGTGTCCTTGGTACGTCCCCTCTTGGGCGAAGTCGGGAGACTAATAACCGGGTGATAGTAAACAATGTTGGCAAATCATACACGATGCCCACATACTTTGCTGAGCTAGCAGAGCAAGACAATGAGGACATTATGGCAATCAACATTCAAGGCAGCGTGCGCGTCACTCACGCCGTACTGCCGGGCATGATTAAACGGTCATTGATTCCCTACCTCTGCATGCCCGATGTTGCTGACATGACTGTAGGAAATGTGGTTTGATTCTAAATGTCGGATCTTTTGCTGGCGAGGTCCCTTCCCCTATGCTCGCGACGTACTCTGGTACCAAAGCGTTCTTGTCAACATTCACTAGTGCCCTCGCAGATGAAGTTCGGGAGCACAATATCACCGTCCAGCACCTCAACACCTGGTATGTGGTACGTGTGTTGTCTCTACATCACCTATGGTGCATGCAACTCATCCCATGATCTAGGTCTCGAAATTGTCCAATATTCGCAGGTCGTCGGCATTGGTGCCTACACCTAGGGCCTACGTCCGGTCGGTGTTAAGCAAGATTGGTTTATCATGTGGAGCAGCCATGTCCAACAGACCCGGCACCCTGACACCATTCTGGAGCCATGCTTTGGCCGATTATGTCATCCAGGCGGTCGCATGGAAGTCCTGGCTTATCTCATATACTCATACGACGCACAAAGACATCCGTCGTCGGGCATTGAGGAAGTTAGAGCGAGAATCCAAGAAACAATAGATGTGGGGGCGAAAGTTTGAACTATTATTTTCGAGGGGACTACAAGGCTCTTTGACTGAATGTAATTGAATTCCGGCGTTGTCCGTCGATCTCAGGCACTCACCCATTAGACTATGTACACATGTGCCGTTCCCGGGGCATGAAGCACGGCGGCGAAGTCTACACATTTTGGCGGTTCCCAACCCACATCATTTCAAATATTTCGACAACATAAATTTCAAATGCCTCCATAATAATTTTTTCACTCGTGAACCTGAAATTGTGACCTGTCTAACTATTTTGCAGAACAGAACAATGCACATCTGACCGCACGCGATCACGTCAGGTAGGCGCATTTGCCACTGACTTCGTCTCGCTTCCGTAGAACCTTGTTTATCTCGTTCGGTGCTAGTTATTATGCATGACCGCATCATCAAGCATATTTGTAAGAAAGGATAGGGTCCTGGAGAGTTCAATGACCAAAAGGGTTAGTATACTGTACTGGTCAGGCAAATTCCGAAATTCCGAGTGTCCAGGAAGAAAGCAAAAGCTTACTGAGCCTATTCTCAGGAATGTGCCAGAATACAGTCGTCTGTGTGGCACACAAGTATCGACTCAGTCCGCGTCAACCTTCGTGGATGCCTTATGATTCAAGCTTCAGGTTCTTCTGCGTGGCTGTACAAAGCCTTAAAATAACAGAGTCTCTATTCGGATTAGTTGGCACGTTCCCGGTTACCTCCACTCTACGGACTTCGCCGCAGACAAAAGGAACAAAAAGAAAAATTTCACTTCAATTGAAAAGGATCAGATTTGAAGTATACCTACATAAGAGGAGATGAGAATTTTTGCCGGGAAAAATGATGCACGGTGTGCGTTACTTACCCTGTATCATTTTGTACCCTTGGATCTTTGGAGTAAAGAAAGTCTGATAGGGTCCAGACTTCATATTGTACGGGTGTACCAGGTCATAATCAAACGGGCCAGGACAGGCGAATCACGCGGCCTGGGCGACATTTCCCGTCGGTAAATCGATATTGTTTTTGGAAGAAAGGCCTTACCTGCTTGGGAGGGAGGGTAAGGACGTGGGGAGAAATGTGATTGAATTACGCCGCTGCCATCAGCCCTGCGTGCCAGGCCTAGAGAGTGGAACTTCCCCCGAGTGAATATTAGATAAATCCAACGAGCTTTCCGCTGAGTTGGATATGTAAGCAGCCAGACCGCCGTGCTTAGCCGCTCCGCCGAAAGGCAAAAGTACTGAATGTACACCACTCAGTATCCCAGGTGAGCCAGAGTGCTTACAGGGTGCTGCCAGGTCTGGCTCATCGACAGATCGAGTGATGCTCTTTGAGATCAGCGAATATGGGGGTGAAATTAGCAAAGGTCGTAATGTCCGATAAAGCGGTCTCAGTCATTGGAAGGGACGATGCTAGTTGTATGTTCTTTTTTTTTTTGAACCCTTTTTCCGACCAACCAATCATCAGCGGGCATGTGACTTACACTGCCACAACCGGTCGCCACGCAACCTGAGGCCTTACCGAGGCCGCATGGCAAGGTTCCGCGACATCAGGGGTACATATGTGTGTATGTTTGAGCGCATCATAACTCACGGGTGCGGCCGATCCCTCATTGACATCGCTGCATGGGTACAGTTTCATCGCATGTCCGGCTCGGTTATTTTTGCGGCATTTTCCGATTAAGTTTTGCCCGAAGAACCTTCCCGCATTACAAGCGAATTACTCGAATCCTCGTGGAATGCCATGGGGAGTCGGAGTTGACCGCGGAGTTCGCTGATCCCTAGATCAGGCTCTTGGATGGCAAAAAGAACTGAATTAGAACTCTAAGCCCGGCGGACCTGTGGTGCCGCACCAGGGTTTACCCGAGAGTATGTAAACAGTATTTGAAAAAGAGTAACGCTCGTACATTCAATGAATTCAGACCAAGCTAGGAGCGCAACCGATTTCGCCCAGATTCCCTCGTGCTCCAAGCTTGCCATGCGAGCTGGAATTTAAATTCTCGCTCGAACTTAATCACCCTTTAGTCGCATCTTTCGTTAGTCGTCCGCTCCCGCAGAGTGGCTGCCTCCAAATCAAGTAAGACTTACTCGTAATTTTGCAGATCGGATGAAAAGTCAGGACGCCCCACTGGGTGCATCTGGTCTCGACCGTAGGGCCTTCTGTTAATATATTCTGCCAATCACTTCAATGCAACAGAAAATCATTTCCCCCGGATCCCTCGCGCCCCTCCCTCTCTCTCCCTCCCATCCTCTCAACGCTCAGGCTTCCCAAGTGCCCACTGCCAGTAGTCATGGCATCAAGCGCGTATGACGCGACAATCGGTGCGTCTCAATCATCTACTTGACAGATTAACGGCCTTCGTTGATCCCGCATCGAATCCAGGTACGCTCTTAGTCGGCATATTCTGTAAGTCGGTGCTTGCATGTCATTGGCACTCGGCCTGATCTCGTGCTTCCTGCAAGTCAACACCTTCCTCTATGGGTTCGTCATGTATCAGTTTATCATGTACTACCAGACGAGTAAGTGCATGAATGTAGAACCCGAGTACGTCTGAACGCACTCATCTGCAGAATTCAACGACTCGGCAATGACAAAGTCAGTCGGTATTCGGTCCTCCAGGGTGCAGTATTTAACACGTAATTTCAGGTATACAGTGTTTTTCCTCTTCGTGGTGGACACCTTTCATAGTGCTTCGTGAGCATAAGTTTGTCGTGCGCATGGAGTGCAACTCAAATGCTTGCATAGCGTCATATACATGGCATGGTGTTATACGTGCGCTACCTTTTCAAACTTGGTCTTTATTTGTGCTGAGTTTATTCTAGCGTGACAAATTTTGATGATCCGGCAGCTCTGACAAGTGAGTGACCACGTCACCTATCTCTCCTTGTAACTGACATCCCTCAAAGTGCCTCAATGGCCATACCCATTCACACCCATTGCTACGGCGCTCACTGCCTTTGTGACGCAGATGTACCTGGGATTCAGGTAAGCATACAGATGCGTCAACACGACATATACCTGAAATTTCTTGTGGTAGGATTCGGCGATTTACTGAAAGCAAGTTTCTTTTTGTTGTGGTCATCATGTTGGCAGTTCCTACGTTGGTACTGGGCATGTCCTGTGGGATTGGGGCTTGGGTCATCTGGGTGTACGTCACACTCATTGAGATGCTCCTCAAATTGATCACCATATCTAGCTGGTCTGAGCTACCCCGTCTCACACCGCTAGTTATTGCTTGGTTGGTCATGCAAGTTGCCGTGGACTCTTTCATCTCTGGTATGAACATCCGATCAGACATACAGAGTATCACTACTCACAATTGCTAAGGTACCTTAATTATTGCCTTCTCTCGTTCACGAACGGGTTCACCCAGGATGGATTCGGTTCTCAACCGTCTTATTCGTGCCGCTATTCAGACTGGTTTATTTGCGGGCATCTTCTCCATTGGTGATTTGGTTTCTTTTGTCGCTCTACCGAGCACAAACCTATATGGCATGTTCGCTATTCCCATCGGACGTATCTACACGAATGTGAGTGCCTTCTTCAATGAGAGTGGACCTTTACTGAATTGACTCTTCTTTCAAGACCCTGATGCACACCCTCATTTGTCGTGATACATTCAAGACTGAATTGCAGGCCACATTTGATGTCAGCGCAGCGGTGGGTTGCCTTGATTGCACCTGCGGCAGCCGAGTGGAACATTCATATCCTTGTACAGATCGACGCATTGGATTGGGCAAATATTGCTGGTGGCTCGTCGCAGGGCTCGGGGACGTCGACGACGAGCATTCAACTACAAGTCCCGAAGACCGTCTCGCAAAAGAACGACGGCTCACTTTGCGAAGATGTGGAAGGAAAGGTACTCCCGCTGGCGTCTAATTGAGATCCTACGCTCGGGTATTTTCGTTTTCCGCCGACTTACCTAAAACCCTCGTTCTGAGGACTGTCACAACGAAAAAGGGGTTGAATGCGTCGTCACACCGACGTACGCAATAGGGCGCGTTAGTTGCTGTTCCAGGCCATCACGATCGTTTCGCTGTTGCCTTCGTATTCTTTTACTTTCTCTCTAAAACACCCGTCGTTTTTCTATCCGAATTGGGGTTTGACCCCGTTGTACAGTCGACGTATCATATTCTACGTGATCAGTAGTAAATACCACCTGTATTGTTGGTTGGGGGTAGATCTGTTTATACGATAATGTTAATTAGATAGGTGTTCTAGTACAAACGTCTCGATCCCGTGAGTTGGTTGTGCGCGGTCATGAGAGTTCAGGGTGCCATCGAATCAAGGGCTGGGTGGGATTTATTGAAGAATTTACTATGGTTGACGGAGAGACGGGTGTTATGACATGCTGTCAAAGTTCTCGACTCATGTGATGTTACCATATTTCGAGCCTATTCTACATTGTTCATAGACTCTGATTGTAGCCACTCTGTGTTACCTAGGCCCCGTAACTGGTACATATACCGTCCGGGATACCGAATGGTGTACATTCAGTATCTCCGCCTCTTGGCTAAGCGCGTTTATGGAATATAATACACATATATTCCCACCCCTTTATGTCTGCCATGCTCAAATGCTAAAACCACCTTCTCCGATGAAACTCGAGCTCCCCCGAGCTCCTCCTAGCTCATACCTTGGGTCGGAGGAGTCGTGTGAGTCTCACACCCAAGTGACTCATTTAACCTATATATACATTTTCCTTATGTTGGTTAGACTTTTCTGGCCTTGTTCGAGGTGCTCTCCATTTACCCCAAACACCATACCGAGCAGCCTGGAACACCACACATTGGCATTGACGTGGCTCGCGATTCAGTCGTTTCAAACCACTTTCATGACCCTTTCCGCCTTTCTTTCACAATCAACCTCGCCTCACCTATCTTGCCCGAGATCCTCAAACAGCACTCTGATCGCCTGAGAAGCCCCCGTTTCCGCCGCCCGCGAGGCGATGCTTGTCAAGCTTGCATCCGGAATCAACGGTTTCACCGCAGAGGCAACCTGCACTGGAGAGGTTCCCAGTGCGTCAGCAAGCGAACCCAACGAGTTGTCCAGAACGTCGAGTAAGTCCGCTTCATCTACCCTTCGTATTCCTGAATCCCAGTGCATCCTTCTTTGCGGCGACTCCCCGACGATGATGCCCCACCATCCAACCTCTTCCTTGAGCTTCCCTAGCAAGGTGACCATGCCGTAGAGATACCATGCTAACAACACTAGCGCCGCGGTGAGGAGGAAGTATACGAACTTGGAAAACGGTGTGGGCGCGCCAGGGGGAGAAACCTCTGCGAGCGATTCTTTTCCCTTTTCGTGAGTGTCTTTTTGATCTGGAAAGCTCTCGGAGGTATGCTCGGGTGGAGGCTTGGACGACGCGCTGGTGCGGGTGCTGATGCTTGGGCCTGTATGACGAAGATGATGGTGCTGGTGCGGGTGTTGGCCGGACGATTGGAAAGTGGAAGAGGTGGGCGATGTGGGAGGTGTGGTTCTTTGATGGCTTGTGCGTTTTCTGGTTTTCATTGATGTTGGAGAGTGGATGGAAAGAAAGGAGTCGGCTCAAGGTCGTATCTATCAATGGCCTCGTGACGTCAGATCACGTGATTCTATAATGGTGACTAATAGCGGTACCGGCTAGATTAGTTCCCGCCCACCACATCCTCTCCCCCGTCCGCTGGCGACTGTGTTCTTCCCAGGCGTGTTCACCCTCGCTGCAGCTCACATTCCGCTTGTGGACCTGATCGGTGTATACCGCCCTCACAGCTCGTTTCTAGTGCCTAGGGCCGGGAAGCCCTTCCTGGCTTTCACCCATCCTAATAGTGCCCATCAATCCATCTCGCGTAGCTGCCGAACGAACCCCACCATTGCGAACCAAGCCATGGATTCTTGACTCGCCGGCCCCACACACGACCAATCTGTCATTGCACTGACAATGAAGCAAGTCGACATCGTGGACACGAGGGCTTTGAAACGTTTATTGCCAGCGCGTGTGGACTCTAGGTATTGTACACTTTCTAATTCTTCAACAACGACCTCCCCGTCATTTCTATAACAAACAAATTAGCTAAGACACAGATTTCGAGAGACTACTGGCACTCACCTTTGGGCTGTGGCAACCCCAAAATCGCTAGCACAGTCGGCGCAACATCTGCTAATGCTCCCGCTTCCTCTGGCGACGTCGCACCCTCTTCATCCTGGACGAACTCGAGGTCCTTTCCAGTCATGATGAAGGGGACCTTATTGGTTGTGTGCGCTGTGTGTGGTGCTCCAGTCTCCGGATTCACCATTTGCTCCGCATTTCCGTGATCAGCTGTGATAAGTAAGACATATCCAGCCTTCTCGCACGCCTCATAGATCGTTCCAACCGCCTTGTCCGTCGCAGTAATTGCCTTGACGGCTGCCTCGTACACGCCCGTGTGCCCTACCATGTCGGGAGGTGCAAAGTTGCACATTACAAATTCGTGTTTGTCGGTCGAAACCACTTCGGCGACCTTGTCCGCCACTTCTTGGGCGCTCATGTGGGGCTGCAAGTCGTATGTCGCGACTTTAGGGGATGCGATCAGGTGGCGCTCTTCGTTCGGGAACTGTTTCTCAACACCCCCGTTGAAGAAGAAGGTGACATGAGCATATTTCTCAGTCTCGGCAATATGGGCTTGGGAGAGTCCCTCTTTGGAGAGCCACTCCGCAAGCACGTTCGTCATTGCCTGTGGCGGGAAAGCCACCGGGAAAGGGAATTCTGCGTTGTAACGGGACATTGTTGTAATGTGCTGATCCGAAATCAGCCTGTTATCAAATGTTGATAATGAAGTCTTACAAGATCTTTGGGGATGTTCACTTCAACTGGCTTGTCCGGGAGCCCAATGACACTCGCGATCTCACGCATGCGGTCGGAGCGGTAGTTGAAAAAGAACAACGTGTCTCCCTCTTTGATTCGTCCTTCCGAACCATTGACGATGATGGGCTTCAAAAATTCGTCAGTTTCCTTGTTGTCGTACCTCTCTTGGATGGTCTTGAGCACATCGTCCGTTTCTTCACCTTTGCCATCGACAAGGCCTTCGACAGCAACCTTGATTCGCTCCCATCGTTTGTCCCGATCCATGGCGTAGTATCGGCCGACTACAGTAGCCAGCTCCCCGTATGACTCGGACTTTAGAAAAGAAAGCAAGTCTTCGGCATAGCCTTTGGCAGAGGCTGGGGCAGTGTCACGCCCGTCACCAAAGAAGTGAACGTAGGTGTGAGGAACGCCAGATTCCTTGGCGGTCTCGAGGAGGGCCTTGAGATGACGAATGTGGGAGTGAACACCACCGTCCGAGACCTTGCGAGCGCCAGGTCAAAAAAGTGAAGTTATGATACGAGTGGCGTGCGTACCAAGCCAAGCAGGTGCAGGCGTCCGTTGCCCTCCTTGGCGCGCTTCGTGCTCTCGAGGATCGTCGGATTCTGATGGAATTGTCTCTTGGTGATGGATAGATCGATCCGAACAATGTCCTGCCAGACAATCCGACCAGCACCGATGTTGAGATGTCTATTGGCGACCGCCGAACTGAACAAGCAGTGTGAGAAGGCAGGCAGGGAGACGTACCCGACCTCAGAGTTCCCCATAAGGCCGTCGCTCAGCCCAACCGCGTTCCCATGTGCGAAGAGCGTTCGGTATGCGTGGTTCTTGGCGATGGTATCCATGTTGGTGGTATCGGCGGCTTCGATGGCGTCGCCCTTCGTGCCTTTCTTGGGTGCGATCCCCCAGCCATCGTGGACGCTTTAGAACGGGAGATCAAAGATGACGTTGGAGATGGTGATAGGGACGAGGCGACGTACATGAGGCACACCTTGTTCTTGACCGCAGCCATGAGCGATGTAGTTCAGGAAAGATGCCGAGTGAGAAAGGCCGGTGCTCGTTTTCTTGGGCGGAGACGCTCGGAGGCGAAACGGCGTGAATCACCGTAGGCGATAGAGCGAGATTAGGCGGATTTACTATTATCAAGCCTTAGCGATGCTACTACATTTGCAGCGTATTGACGGTAGATAGCCAGCAGGCTGTAAGCAGGCCGCCGTGTCGTTAAGTGTTCCTACTGAGAGGTAATCATTATTCTCAACAGAAGTATTCCCCCAACTGCTCCAACATGAACATGTCATTCTCTGCGAGAATCAACATCCCATCTAGTTTCTCCCGTGGTTGCTTGATACTTATAGTATTGACCAAAGCAGGATAATTGACTTCTCCGAACTTGCCTGACCAATCGAAATCTATAAAAACGTACATGTTCTCCTTTGACACCATGATGTTCGTGTCACGAATGTCCCTGTGCACAAAGTGTGCTTGGTGAAACCCTCTGATCACCGAGTGCATATCATCAAAAATAGCTCGAGGCAGCTTCCCGGGGGTGTGCTGGTCAAGTGTATCAAATCCCACAAGCATGTCCATGACGACCATGATCCACCCGCCTGGGATATTCTCCACTGCTTGCAGAGCTGGTGTGCATTCCAGACTATACATGAACTCATGAGCTTCCTTGGAGTAGGTTTGACAGAATTTGATGAAAATGCGGTCTCCACTTCTTATTTCCTTGCCAAAAAAGAGGAGCTTGTCTGGAACCATTTTATCATACATGAAATGTATTGTTTCCATCCTGGCTTCGTGAATTTGTTGGTAACTTGTTGGGTGAGGGAAAAGCTGCACAGGTCTGAATGGGGAATTCAAAAACCAAGATGTCTGAGCAATGCCACTCTCAGGGACTTGTATGAGGTGCGAAGGCCCAGCTGAATGCAGGTGAGAATGCAGACTGACTTGAGGTAGAAAGCCAGATGGTCTTGGTAACATTTGGTAGTACTCCGTAACTGCATTCCAAAAAGCTGCCATGTGATGTGCAGCTGTGAGAAGACTAAGGGTATCAGTAGTATGGAAGTCAAATGCAATGGGTGTTGACAGCTTCACTACTGTCAGTTGTGTGTTCCATGCTGCACCAGCAAAGGCAACAGAGGTACCTACAGAAACAATTGTCAGGCAAGTGAAAAGCATAATTGTACTGCCACTGACCACTGATAGCCATCAACAGGCATGGTAAAGGTGAGGCTGAAAACATAGGCCCACTCTTTCTTGTTGCCTCAAAATAGTATGTTATGACCTGGTTATATGGATCTCCACCAGAGCCTTCCTTATTTTTGAATTCTGTGATTACACAGGGATGGCCATAGACTAAGACTGATCTGCCTGTCAAGAAGTGGTGGCAGGCAATTACATGGCCACTCAAGTGTATATCATAGTATTTGGCAAGCACATTGATGAAATAATTCTTTAGTATTTTTGTTACAATTCTTTCTTAGTTTCTGTTTCTTTTCTTTTACATGTCTATATATGGACTTATTTTTCTTTTCACAATAGTCACTTAGATTCTCTTGCGACTATTGTACCAGTATACTGGTTCCCTCATACTTACTCATTTCTTTTGACTCATCACTTCTTGCTGACTGATACATCAGTTAGGGACTTCAAAATGGTGTTTGAAAATGCTGATATCAAAGGCAAGTCTTTAGCCTGGCTCGCAAAAGAATAAATCTATGAAAATTGCTTAGGTGGATACAATCCTGCCCTCTAAAAGTATATTGCCACCTTCCAGAACAAGGTAGCCATTACTGGGATCAGTGATGATCAAGTCCTGATCAACTACTTTGCCTCTGGCATCTCTGTCTCCCTCATATGACACATCCACACCATGGAGAAAGTTTCAGACAAGATTACAGAATAGTATATCAAATCTGCTCATTTTGCTAGTGTTGAGGAGAGAGCCATTGAGATAGCCACTTATTATAAACATGGCAACACCATGTACTTGTTGTCCTTCATGTCTAAATCACAACCCACTTGTAACCTAAACGCCATGGACATAGACACTGTCTGAATCAAAAAGCTTACTCCAGAGGAAAGAGAAAAATGTATCAAAGAAGAATTATGCCTGGCATGCTGAAGAAAAGGACACATGGTGCACCAATGCCCAAACAAATTTGGGCATCCTCTACAAGTACTACCCAAGGATGTAAAAAGAGTAGAAGAACCAACAACTCCCATCCAGGAGCTTTAGGACAATGAAACAATTGGAAGGATTTGGCTGGATTTTTAAATGGAGAAACACCCATAACACATGTTTCTCCTTCTTTTAAATTCTTGTGTAACTCTGTACCAGTAGCTATGAAGTCAATGCATATCCCTATTTAGCTATTGGTACCAACCAACATGATCAAAGCCATTGCAACCTCTGCGCTTGTCAACTCCAGAGCACAAATATCTTGCATAGACTGGGCCTTTGCCTGGAAACACAACCTCCCTTGAACTTGACTTCCCCAACCGGTAACCATCAGGAATGTCAATGCTTCTACAAACAAGAATGGACTTATCAAGTTCAAAACCACCCTCTTTGTTAATATCAATGGCTATGTATGAAAAGTCGAGTTCTATCTCATGAACTGTGGCAAAGAAACTGCTATCCTTGGCTTCCCATGGCTTACTGCCATAAACCCTGCCATTAACTGGGAAAAGAAGACTCTAGACATTTTTGCAGCCTTCGATCAATCTGCCAATTTAATTGCTGCTCATGAATTAGAGAAACAACAAAGACAAGGCCTCTATAACCTAAGAAGACCTGGTTATTCCACTCCCCCACCCCGACATATTCATGTTGACACTCTTGTTGATGAACATCTCTTTAGATATTTAGACAGAACCAAGGATGATGTATTTTGCACAAATATTGCCCTTGCTTGCGACATGATGCACTTTAAACCTCTTTGTACTCTCTTGAGGACAGTTTTAGCCAACAGAAGATTTATCCCCAATTCAGCTCTTACCTATGCAGCTTTAACTACCTCTACTGACTGTTACAATTTGTTTTTTCTTGTTTTCT
>JBBPKM010000317.1:0-16716 GCA_038089255.1 Austroboletus rostrupii
AAATCACATGACCTTGGAGGCGAAGTTGTAGCCAAGAGTATGTACAATATATGTCTTCACCAAATCAAAACATGATTTGTCCATGTGCTTGCAGTGCGCTTCACACACTGCATTAGGGTTAAGTATTGCAACGGTTTTGTTGCTCACTGTATAACCCGCCGCGTCGCATTCAGTCTCTGCTTTTGTGGGACTCTTTGCTTGCTTATACGCTTTGGCCCTATTCTTAGGTGCGCCGATCCGATCTCCACATTGTCTTCTCCACAGTGGCTCTATAGCCTCTTGGTTTAGACTTGGTGGGGTGCTTCGCTTGTTCACTAGACAGTGGCTCATTGGTCACTTGGAGTGGACTTGGGAACTTCGGGTCATAGTACCCTTGGCCTTGAGGGCTCAGCCTTAATGGGGGGGCACTGTCATATCCCCATACGTAACTCCGATCTTATTTGCTCTCCTCTGAGCTACTCCTTTGATCTCCGATGCGTAGCAACTCTAGACCTCATATCTCTGGCAGGCAACAACCCAGAACCACTTTGGACTTCATCACGGAGCACTTGTATTCATGTGATATTCTTCTTATGGTATATTTCATATATGTCTATGCATTTTTGTTATGACTTCTGTCTTTATGCTTACATTTCATATATGTCCTTGTAC
Organism: Austroboletus rostrupii; assembly: GCA_038089255.1. Classification (NCBI taxonomy): domain Eukaryota; kingdom Fungi; phylum Basidiomycota; class Agaricomycetes; order Boletales; family Boletaceae; genus Austroboletus; species Austroboletus rostrupii. The sequence goes on from JBBPKM010000317.1 coordinate 652, forward strand.
TTCGTCTCCAAATCCACTATGCCTCCATTTTCATGTGCTTATGTATTTCATATGGACTTCATACTTAAACCTTGCTGCTCACTTGTATTTTCCCTTAGTACGAATATCATCGTTCTCTTTGCACTCAGCATAAGTCTCTCCTTATCACTCTCTGCCGACTTTGTTCGACTCCGCTCCTTCTGTCCTCTGTCTCTCTAGTCTCCAATCTGTTGTTCCGCAAGGCTGGGTCTGGTCAAGGGTGCAACACATAAGTCCTGCGTCAAGGCCAAGTGTAACGTTATTGCTCCATTCCACCTTCACAGGTTTTCATACCCATTACTTCTCATCCTTCTTCTCTTCGATCAGTACTCTGCTTCCTTCATGTTAGACTTGGCCAGAGAAGCGTGATCGGGTTCAGTACTTTAACAATACCACAAACTGGGACAGTTTGCATTTCTAAAACACTGGTTCTCAAGTTGCTTTAATAGAAGTTATAGATGCACACATACATGTTTCTTTATCTTGATTTGCTATAACCATGTCGGCAACATTATTAATAGCCAATGGCTCAGATATGGCTTCAACATTTTTTTGTTGCTTTCTTCTTCCTCTACTTGACTCCTTCACAGATTCATTACTGCTTGAAATGGCACCTTTTCACTTCTGGGTTTTTCTAACATTGCAACCATCAGATTTATGAACAGCTGCCTGTTACGATTTCTTCTTCTTTCGGACTAGTACGTTTTCTCTTGCGATGCCCCTATATGGACTACTTTGGCATCATACCTGCTGCTGCAGGTTTCCCTCATCTTGTCATATTGATTACTTCACAACTGCACTTTCTTACTCATTCAATAGCCCAGTCATGCACTTTATTTCCTGTTTCTTTTTGGGCCCGTGCACTACATCGATACCTATAAAGTTGTATGGACCGCACTATGTACTTTAGTTTAGTTCTCCTTGGTTAATACCAAGTACTCTTTGCTCCTCAGCATTCTCTTCCATTGAGTCTTTGAGCACCAAGTCTTTATCCTACTCCTGAGTGGACGCTTCCTCATGCTACCTATTGAGCTCCTTTCCACAGGGGCTACTTACGTCTACGCTCAGAACTTGGTTCACCCAAGGCTACACTTGCGTCCTACCCGGAACAAGTGTAACAAAAGAACTAAACTCCTTTATCGCAACTAGCATCATCTAGATCGCCCACCATTTCAAATCGTTTTTCGTGGCGAAATCAGCAGGACTCCCCTGCACCCTCTACTGTGTCCAAATCCTTGGACAATTTACCAATAGACCCCGATGAACCTATTGGTGCCGAAGCCCCTAAGCTTCAGCAACTTGAACGACAGCTCTCCAGCTTGCTCATTATCCCACGTATACCGACTCCGCCAAGTCCTACACCTTTACCACAAACCGGAAGAGTATTTGTCTTCCCACCCCCCAACGTTGCACCTGCAAACCCACAACCACAAATCACTCCAATGTCTAATGCTCCTGCCACCTCTACAAAGCCGACAGAACTACACCTCGGAACTCCTGAGGATTTCGATGGATCATATGCCAGGGCAGTCCCTTGGTTACAAGCTGTACAGATGTATTTGGCCATCAATGATAAACTTTATGAGACGCTGAATAAACAGATTGTATATGCCCTCTCCTTTATGAAAAAGGGAACTGCTCTTACCTGGGCAAATATGTTCAGAGAATCCAAGCTTACAGCAGGAACCTTTGATTTAGGAACCTGGAAAGACTTCAAAGAAGCATTCCGCACCGCATTCGAAAACGCAGACATTAAAGGGGACTCTCTCGCCTGGCTATCTCACAATAGACTCTCAAAGAATAAGAACGGCAGTTACAACCCCGCCCTTCAGAACTATATTGCCATGTTCCAAAGCAAGGTCACCTTAACAGGCATCACGGATGATCAAGTTCTCATTAATTACTTCACTACCGGTATCCCCATTCCACTTATGCGTCACATTCAATCTATGGAGAAAGTCCCAGGTAAGATTAGTGAATGGTATGCGAAAGCAACACACTTTGCAGGAGTCGAAGAACGATCTTTAGAGATCGCCAGAGATTGTGGATGAGGAAATACTCCATTCACCCCATCATACCAACCTCAACACCCAACTACCCGCGACCCCAATGCCATGGACATCGACGCTGTCACCATCCGAAAATTGACCCCAGAGGAATGTGAAAGATGTCGGAAAGAAGGGCTCTGTTTCCTGTGCTGAAGGAAAGGACACTCAGTATGGACATGCCCAAACAACACGCAGCCGCGAGGACCCCCACCTCCATGCACTATACGAAAAATTGAAGAACCCAAGACAGGCATCACGGATATGCAGGACGATGAAACCATCGGCCAAATCAACTTGGGTTTTTAACTGGGAGAATGCCTGCTATGCACATATCTCCCCACTTAGATGTTTCATGTAACTCTGTACCAGTATCCATGAAAGCAATGCGCATCCCCGTTCAAATCATGATGCCCATTGACATGAACATCAAAGCCGTCGCCACCACTGCTCTCGTAGACTTGGGAGCACAAGTATCTTGCATTGACTGGGAGTTTGCCTGCTCCTGACACCTCCCCTGGTTCCGCCTCTCTACCCCTGTCACCATATGAAATGTCGATGCCTCAACCAATAGTAATGGGACTATCAAGTTCAAAATGACGTTGTTTATCAATGTAAATGGCTATGTATGATTCACAGATTTTTATCTCATGAACTGTGGAAAAGAGACTATGATTCTCAGTTTCCTGTGGCTTACAGCTACCAACCCGGAGATAGATTGGAAGAAGAAGACTTTACGAGTTCCGAAAGAATCAGATCAATCGGCGGACCTTGTAGCAGCATATGAACAGGAAAAACAATGCAAAGCAGCATTATACAACTTGAGATGACCCGATTACGGGTCACCACTGGCAAAACATATCAATGTGGACGCCCTCATCAATGAACATTTATTTGGCTACCTGGATCGAACAGAGGACGATGTCCTGTGTAGTACCATCTGCATAGCAAGAGATATGGCTCATCTAAAACTGCTTCATACGTTATCTCGGATGGTTCTCGCCAATGGGTGATTCATACCAAATCCTGCACTCACCTGTGCAGCCCTAACTACATCTACTGATCTCGCCATTCACACAAAAAAAGATGAAGTAACTTTGCCACCCCAATACGCTGCCTACGCCAACATCTTCTCAGATGAAGATACACCACTCCCGCCACCACGGGACTGTGATCACAAAATCAACTTGACCGACACTTTCAAACCTAAGATCGGCAAGTTATACCCCCTAACAATGGAGGAACGTACTGTGCAAGACATCTTCCTAGATGAGAACCTTGCTTCAGGGAAGATACGACTGTCTACTTCTCTACAAGCCACCCCCTTTTTCTTCATCAAAAAGAAAGATGGGAAATTACGGCCAGTACAAGATTACCAGTACCTTAACGACCATATGATTCGTGACGCCTACCTGCTTCCCCTTATCTCAGATCTCCTGGACAAACTTTGCAATGCCAAGATATTCACGAAGTTCGATGTGTGATGGGAATACAACAATATCCACATTAAAGAAGGAAACCAATGGAAAGCCGTGTTTATCACGCATCGCAGACTATTTGAGCCAGTTGTCATGCCGTTTGGCCTGAAGAATGCCCCCGCCACATTTCAGCGGTTTATGAACAAAGAATTCCACAATCTTATCACAGAAGGGCGCATTGTCATTTACATGGATGACATCTTGATCTTTTCTCCAGACCAAGCATCCCATAATGAAACCACCCATTGCATCTTACAATGTATGAGAGAGTTACATTTGCGGCTCCATCTCACCAAATGCTTGTTCAATTCTGAAACCATTGAATATTTAGGCATGATCGCTATGCTGGGATCCCTTGCAATGGATCCCATGAAGTTAGAAGGGATCGCCTTTTGGCCGACACCCACGAAACCAAAGGAAGTTCACTTGTTCCTAGGCTTCGCTAACTTCTATCGATGATTCATTCCTGGGTACTCCAACATCACCCAACCACTCCTGGACTTGACAAAGAAAGATCACATCTGGTCTTGGACCCCTGCCTGTGATGCAGCCTTTATACATATGAAGGACCTTTTTATGTCCCAACCAGTTCTCCATATGCCTGACTCCACTAAACCATTCGCCATTGCAACAGACACCTCCAAATATGCCATGGGTGGCATTCTCCTACAACAAAATGAAAATGCTGAGTGGCAACCATGTTCCTATCTATCCCAAACGTTCTCTGCAATAGAATGGAACTATAACATTTACAACTGAGAACTCCTAGCAGTTATCCGTGCACTGGCTGCCTGGTGGCACTATCTTCTCAGTGCCATCGCTCCAGTAAAAGTTTTTACCGATCACAAAAACCTGACCTACTTTAAACAACTTCAGAAGCTTAACCGACGACAAGCTCATTGGCTCCTAGACATTGCCGACTATAACCTCCAAATCGAACATGTGCCAGGTTCTCATCTCACCGGATCTGATGCCCTCTCACACTGCCCCGACCACTGTCCTGACGATTCTGCCAATAATGTAGCCATCACTTTGCTGCCCCCAACCCTTTTTGTTAATCTTATCGATACCGCCCTCCATAATCGTATCTCCCAAACATCCGCCACCGATCCCCTTGTCCTCTCCACCCTTCAATCCATGCAAGACAATCTTTCTTTTGCACTTCGCTCTCACCTCGCCAATTGGCAGCACTGGGATGGAATCCTTCTCTATCACAATCACGTCTACGTACTGCTCGACATTGCTCTCCATCACTCTATCCTCACCTGATATCACAATCACGCTACTGTGGGTCACCCGGGCTCCCTCAAAATCCGTCAACTTGTTTCCACCAATTTCTGGTGGCCTGGATTAGCTTCCTTTGTTCGCTCTTATGTCACCAGCTATAGTTTGTGCCAGCAGAATAAAGTCAACACACACCCTACAGTTTCCCCCCTTATGCCTATTTCATCCATCTGCACATGCCCATTCCAACAAATCTCCTGTGACCTTATCACGGATCTCCCTGTCTCCCATAGTTTTGACACCTTGTTGGTCGTGGTCGACCACAGGCTTACTAAGGGGGTAATTCTCTGCCCCACTACAAAAACCATTTCTGCAGAAGGGATTGCGCAATTATTTTTTCACTCGGTATACAGGCAATTCGGCTTATATAATAAAATCATTTCAAACAGAGGCCCACAGTTCGCCTCCACATTCATAAAAGAGCTAGGATGACTCCTTAATTATCAGCTAGCATTATCCACCGCATATCACCCACAAACGGATGGAGAAACAGAATGGGTAAATCAAGAGATCGAAACGTATCTATGCATCATCTGTGGTGATCACCCAACAGAATGGACGGAACACCTCACTACTGCGGAATTTGTCCACAACCACCGTTCCCATTCCACAACCGGAAAATCACCATTCTATTTATATATGGGCTATGAACCAATGGTGCTCCCATCCATTGTATCACCAACAGATCTCCCGGCAGTACAACTACGCTTAGAAAGGTTGATCACAGATAGGAACGAAGCAATCGCAGTGCATGATCTGGCTCGACAGATAATGATAGGGTGAACGAGATGAAAGTTTACCCCATTCAAAGTTGGAGAAAAGGTCTGGCTGGAAGCACAGAATCTCTGCCGCAATATTCTGGACCCCAAGTTCGCGGCAAAAAGAGAAGGACCCTTTGAAATAACGCAAGTACTATCCCCAATAACTTATCGCATACAACTCCCCAAAGTATGGAAAATTCATGATGTTTTCCATGCTTCGCTCCTCTCATGGTATACAGAAACCAAGACATACGGTCAGAACTTCCCAGCACCACCCCTGGACCTAGTAGCAGGTGAGAAAGAATACAAAATAGAAAGGATATTGCGCCATTGTGGGCGCCTGTCGGCAAGGTCTTATCTCGTCCAATGGAAAGGATACCTACCCGAAGAGGATTCGTGGGTCACCAAAAAATATTTACTAAATGCACAGACCCTGCTGCGAGACTATAAAAAGCGAATGAATGGTAGAAGTTAGGCCAGAGACCGCCTAGGAATCTACCCAAAGCAAATATGTCCTCAAACACCTCCACTGTCTCCATTTCCTCTCCATCCAACCTCACTTGATCTTCCGCGCCCTCTCCTGCATCCACCCGTCCTGCCTCTCCTATTGTCACACCTGAAGCCATCGAAGAGCTCGCTCGCGAATTATCCAATGCCTTGCCATCCCCATGACCACGTCTTCCCCCAGGAGTGTCCTGGGGCCCCCACACTTGGCAATCGTGCTCCCCATCCCTGGTGTGAAACGACCCTATCCTCCCTTCCATCAAAATCCCCCTTGCAGCTACTCAGCAGCGCCCCCGCCTAAGTGGCATCATTCAATCCATAGCTTACGATCAAATCCTTGCCAATTCACATTTTGCTCGAGCCATAGATGCATACATCAAACTAAACTCAGCTCTCCAAGCATTGTACCTGGCATTTCTAGCAATGACTTCTATCACGGCCATGGGTAACTGTCTTCTACAAGTATGGCAGACGCAAACAGACGGACAGAAACTTATGCAGATCCATGCATCAATGAAGGATAATTTAATCACGGCCATGAACAAACTAGAGTTTACAAATTTCTTCCTGGATATAGATTGTTATAGTTAGGCCATTGTAACCAGACCGCCTCTAGAAACCCGCCTCTCCGACACTCCTCAACCTGATACCCCGTTGGCCTCGTCAAGAGCATTGGATACAGAGGAGGAAATGTACACAAGAAGAGTTGATGCCTGGTGGATGGGAGATAATGGCAGGAATCCTCTCCCGGAGAATCATCCTCGATATAACCAGGCATGTTATTCATGCCACCGACTCAATCATGTCCAGGTTGACTGTGAAAGCTATCAATGCCCCATATGCATCCTTTGGGCACCCGGACATCATGCAAATCGGTGCCCTCTTTGCCATGCCACCCCACTGCACCAACTTTCATCATCGTCTTTGTCTTCTTGATCCACTTCCACCTGGGCCACTATTACTTATGGATTGCCTGTCTTACCCAGAAGGATTCGTACCCCCACTCCACGTGCACGGAGATTTACTTGTCCACATCCCTATTCCTCTTCAACTCACAGGAATCCTCCTATTCTAGTACAAAGACCAGCCCCACGTTCCCTGTCCCCCGTTGACGACCAACTCAATGACACGGTGTACACCAATATGACAGGCTCACCCTGCAGTACCAACTGAGGTTTGGACTAAGGTCTTCGCAGTAGCTTGACGGTTACCAGGGGGGTAGTGTTACAATTTCTTCTTCTTTCGGACTAGTACATTTTCTCTTGCGATGCCCCTATATGGACTACTTTGGCATTGTACCTGCCGCTGCAGGTTTCCCTCATCTTGTCATATTGATTACTTCGCAACTGTGCTTTCTTACTCATTCAATAGCCCAGTCATGCACTTTATTTCCTGTTTCTCTTTGGGCCCGTGCGCTATGTCGATACCTATAAAGTTGTACAGACCACACTATGTACTTTAGTTTAGTTCTCCTTGGTTAATACCAAGTACTCTTTGCTCCTCAGCGTTCTCTTCCATTGAGTCTTTGAGCACCAAGTCTTCGTCCTACTCCTAAGTGGATGCTTCCTCATGCTACCTATTGAGCTCCCTTCCACAGGGGCTACTTACGTCTATGCTCAGAACTTGGTTCACCCAAGGCTACACTTGCGTCCTACCCAGAACAAGTGTAACACTGCCTCTTGCAATGATGCTCCAAAAGCCTGTATTGGTGATATTATCCTGTTTTCTTGTTCTGCTGATGAAACCTGCAATCCAGGGGTACCTTGGAATGGATTTGTTGACTAGTAAGGATGAAGAAATCCAGGTGAGTATGATTCGGGAGCAGTTTGATGGTAGAGTGGTCCAGGGCCATCTGGTAAGCTTAATGTAGTTGTCAATGGTGATGGTCCTGCTGATGAAATGGATGGACTTCGACTTGGAATAGATAGCAATGAATAACAGTGCTGAGCAGAAGCAGAGATGCCAGTGGGAATACTAAGCACAGAGGCAGGAGCAGTGCCTGACATGGGTGGAAGACTTTGTAAGTCAAGGGCATTGACAGGGCTAAGGTAGAGACTTTGAAAACCAGGAGGATATTGTGTGGTAATGGGCTGTATATCAGGTGCTATACAGACTTGCTGATGTGTGGCTGCAATGCCACCAGTACTGCCTTGACTGGTTTGTTTTGCCTGGGCCTCAGCAGATGATGGAAGTGGCATAGAATCCAGCCAAATGAGTTGAACAGAGATAGGTTGCAAATATGAAGCAAGGTAAGAGTGTTTGGCATATGTGTAAACATATAGGCTTTCTATTGACCAACTACTGCATTGTCGACACATCCCCCAAGCCTCAGATTACCATCTACCCTGCTCACAAATTGTAAGTTGAAGGCTAGAATTAACTGATATAACAGGGGTTACTTGTTCTCGATTATATTCCATTACTGCTAAATATACTGTACTTCATTAGCATCTCATGAAGTGAACGAATCGACTTCGTTCTAAATTTGGTTGCAACGAAGTGTGCCGAAGTCTTGTTCTCACGAACTGAACCGAACTAACTGCGAAGTCACTTCACTTCGGCGGCAACACTAGCAAAACCTACTTAAAGTAGTTCTGCTCATTAATAATCTGCACGAGTTGGCAAGTCTTTCGATAGATTACGTCATACCGTGCATTTCCTACTCGAGTAACTGTGAGACTAGAAGGAAAACGAAAATTTAATGTCAACCAGCATCTTGCCCATCCCAGTTGCAAAATCAATGTCATCGTCAGACAGCACAACGTTCGACGACGCAGAGTCGGGAGACACGTGGAACGCAGGTATGATCCACGCCCATCCGAGCGTAACCTGTACGGAGGATGAGTACATGCTCTACAAAATGCATTGTTTCGAGTCAACAACCTTTCCAAAGAGAATTTTGATGTGAAGTTCGCGATGTGCATCAAGCAAAATACTTGGCTTGTTTTCTAAACCATTCTCTGAGACTGGAAATGTGACAAAGGCATATGAGCTCCCCAACATTGACGTGCGCTATGGTGGGTCAGACCATGTATTAGATTATTTAAATCGACCTACCGAATCCCCTCCAACATCAGTGAGGGGACGCAGAACGTAAGTCACTAATGACCTTCTCTGAAGTGAATGCCATAGGACACATCAAGGTAACCAACATAAAGTGGAGACATACACTTCCATTCTGTGGAGTTGACTGGATATCAAATACTTCCATGTGAGAAAAACGACGTAGCATCTTTTCCTTGTCCCACCGATCGCTCTTGAAAGGACTAGTCATTGTCTCACCCACCGAGTTACGCGACTCTTTCTCCCAGCGATCGAGTTTGTCGACAAGTTCATCACTATATCGTGCCAAATATACACAGAGCCCACCTGGTGACCATTCTCTAACTTCACGGCCTTTTCTTGAGATTTGTGGTGACATACCTGCTACTGGTGCAAGGCGAGGTTGTATTCCGGATGGGTCCCGTATTCGTATCGTTAGCTTGGTGAGTTTTACATTTTTGATTTGTGATGCCTCATTAGCCGGTTGAGAATGACCCATCTGTAGAAACGGTCGTAAAGACGGGGGTCGCTCTCCACTGAGAGCTTGCGACCAGTAGAACAACCACCGCCGTTGACTCGGAACGCTGACGCCCATCTTTTTTTTCTTGGAAAAAGGAGCATCGGAATGATTCCTCGCTGGAGGAGGTGCAAACTTCATACGTCTGGATGTATGGAACTCCAAAACTCTTCGTAGCGTGTTCAACGCTGGTTCCGATGAAACTCGGGAAATATCCATGTCATAAAGGGGAGAAGTAGGATGAATGAGCTGGAATTCATTTGTGGTGGCCAACGATGTGGATGTATCTGGTGACGGTGTCTCCGCGTCACCGATCAACGACCAATCACTGAGATTTTCCTGAAGGGATATCGAGAGCAGTGTTTGATGTGCAATTAAATATGCGCAGGCAAGAACGCCTGACCTCCCCTTTCCGGCTAAATTGCCAAACGGCATCTTACTAGGGGCTGAAGAAAAAGGCGAAGAGGTCTACCTTTGCAATGAAGCACTGCTACTCGGGTATCGGAGCTAGATAGCCAGGCATGTATTTCTCGTGTGACCAAGGAGAGGTATGGGAACGGTGGGACGCTGAGAAATGATAAGGTCGTTCGTTACGGGATAATTAATCGACCGACTGGTGATCTGGAAATGGGTATCTGCTGACGCGACCTTCAAAGACGCTCTGGTGGTAGCTGTTCTCTCTCGACGGACAAAAATTGAATACCCAGAAATCAGATCCATGTCGAGACGAGAGAAAGCGCTGAACGTCCGCACGATGATTGCGGTAGATGCTCTCCACGCCGACAGCGGGGAAGCCCATGACGATGATTCGATCGGTCACATAGGCTAAGTCTTTCTGGAACATGAATGCGACATTCTTGTGCTGATAAAGGGTGTCATACCTAGCTCGAGGTTGAGCTGGACATCCCTGAAGCGAGCCTTTTTGCCCGAGACCCAGCGTTTCAGGTAGAAGGCCATTGGCGGAGCTTACATCAGCAGGTCGGTAGTGGGTCTTTGCTGTTTCGCCAAAAACTGCAAGGCTCAGTTGTTGAGCGATGAACGTCTCGTCAGCGACACACTCGACGCCGGCGAAACGCACGGTGTCGCCGCCCTTGAACCACAGACCGTCAAAGCGTCCCTCGACATCCTCGCCGGAGGAGGGCGAACTCGACGACGCCGAGGACGCCGCCCCCCCAGCAACTCATCTCTCCTCAGACCACACCCCTCGACCGTCATCGCCGACGTCTGCGGGCAAGTTCGAGCCGAAGATAAAGTTTCCATTCAAAGCAAAGGTATTCGACTCTACCTTGGCGCCTTGCACGCCCCGCCTTGGTCCTAACGACGGGAAACTTTCACAGCAGTATGAGCGTGCCCAAGACGACGACCATCGTCGCGACAAGTCCAAGTTGCGTGATCATCGTCCACAAGACGGGCAGATCGCTCGCCGCCGCATGGACACTTGGGTGCCTGAGGAACGCAGCTGGGACAGAGACCGTGACCGAGATAGGGACCGGCGGCCTCCCCATCCACCATGGGATCCCTCGCGGGACAGGGACTGGGACCGACTCATGTACGACACCCGCTCGTACAGGCCCTATCCACCGCCCCCGCTCGCCCCGCCACATCCTCCCCGTGCCGCGCGGGATCGGCATCCGGACAGAAATTTCGACCGAGAGGTCCCCCGCGACACCGTACGCACGCCACCTCGTCCTCGCTCTCCCTTCTCGCCACGCAACTCCCTGTCACGCTCCCCCTCGCCGTCCTCTCCAAATCACCATCGCAAACACAGGCTTCCGACCCGCCGATCTCCCATTCCTGCATTTTCTCCGCTGTCTAGAAACCTTCGTCTAGACAGAATGCGGCCCGAGTCCTGGGATCGTGACCAGCATCTGAGGAATGACATTTACCGGGGCTCCGGTGCGAGACGCCGAAGCCACGAGCGCCCGCACATAGGTAAGCCCAGACTTGCGGAATACGTTCCAGACTGACACCACTACTCTGCAGATGATGAATATAGACCTGTATCTCCATCACTTGTATCTCCTACACGCACTTCGCCGCCACCACTCTCCCCGGTCCCACCCGCGCCACCATCCGATCGGTCCATGGCCGATGATTCGATGAAAGTAGATGACTCCACTCTGCTAACAGCTCACGACGCAACATCTTTTGCTCTCAATCGTCCAAACGCTCCGCGTGACAACCACTCGCCGTCACCATTACCATTACCTCCTGCAAGAGAAGAGGATATCCAGAGAGCGCTGGAGAAGCGCAGTAAAGTTTGCGGTGTTGATGAGAAGGGTGGCTATGGCGGCGAAGGTGGTGTGCTGGTAGCGACGTTGGGACGAAAGAAGCGAGAACCTGTGCAAAGGTCGCGCAAAGAGGAGATGGAAGCGTACGGAAGGACTTTTGAGGGATGTGGCAAGCAATCGGACTACAATGTCACGACCAAAGTTGGGGAAGGGACCTTTGGGTACGTGTCATTTTGAAATCATGTTTATATGCTGCTCCAGGTTCATTGTTTTCTTCTGGCCTAATTCAGTGAGGTCCACAAAGCAGTCCAAATCTCCACCGGACGATCTGTAGCTCTGAAACGTATTCTCATGCACAACGAGAAGGAAGGCATGCCTGTGACCGCTCTTCGGGAAGTCAAGATTCTCAAAGCTATGAAACACTCGTGTATCGTGGACATTGTCGATATGTTCGTGGTTCGAAGTGGGTTTTGATTTTTACCTGATGGTTACTTTGGTACTGATGCAATTTGGTCGGGCATAGGTAAAGGCAAGGAGTGTCCTCTCTCGGTGTATATGGTCTTTCCATACATGGATCATGACCTTGCTGGTCTCTTGGAGAACGAGAGAGTCAAATTGCAACCCAGTCACATCAAGCTGTACATGAAACAACTATTAGAGGGAACCGAGTACATGCACCGGGTGAGTACCTTGTTTCATTCGTTTTCCCGGTCTTGTGACAAGCATACACATACACGCAGAACCATATCCTTCACCGTGACATGAAAGCCGCCAACTTGCTCATATCCAATACTGGAAGTTTGCGTATAGCTGATTTCGGTCTTGCGCGTGCATACGATCCTTCTATCGTTCTTCCGTCGACAGGTAGTGACTCGAGCAGTAAGGGTGGTAAATACTCAGAGGGGAAGGAAAAGAGGTATACAAACTGCGTCGTGACAAGGTGGTATAGGCCCCCTGAGTTGCTCCTCGGAGCGAGACAGTATGGAGGAGAGGTTGATATATGGGGAATTGGGTGAGTCGTCTGGTCATGGTTCTTTGCCACAAGGAGCCCATCTCTAATTGGGATGTCTGTAGCTGTGTCCTCGGTGAGATGTTCATGCGCAAGCCGATCCTTCCTGGGACATCCGACATCGATCAATTGGAAAAAATCTGGCAATTATGTGGGACGCCTAACCAGCATACATGGCCCAACTTCGATGCATTACCTGGGTGTGAAGGGGTCAAGCGATTCCAGAATCACGCAAAGAAGTTGAAACCTACATTTGTCAGGTGGGTATCTGGTGACATAGGTTCCATCATGGAATGGTTGTTGACGTTGTCGCCTCGGTCGGGCGCAGCATCAGCATCGGGCCAGAGACCTGCGATCTCCTGGACAAACTTCTTACGTGTAATCCACGAGATAGAATCACAGCTTCTCAAGCGCTTGATCACGATTACTTTTGGACGGACCCGTTACCTGCCGATCCCAAAACGTGAGTTATGATCGTCAATCCACTTCCTCTTACTGAAGTCATTCTAATTCTCAGACTCCCGGTATACGAACCCTCGCATGAATTTGACAAACGAGGACGTCGGAACAACCTCCCTCCGCAACAACATCCTCATCCACCCCCTGACCACGTACGTCCTGCACTTCAGCACGGACAAGGATTCTACGGACACGCACCACCCGGCCATGGTCCTGGCCATGCTCGCCCGACGAGAGGACCACCTCCACCACCTGTAATGCTCACTGCATTGATGCAACAAGCGCAAGGCCCGCCTGGTGCAAGCATGCCACCAGGGATTGGTTACGGGCACCCTCCACCTGCTGTGTATCCACCACTTGTCCCAGGTCCCGGACCCACGAATGGATACGCAGCGCACCCGCCGCCCATTTATCCTCCACCATTACCTGGGCAGTCATATGGTCACGGTCACGGTCAAGGACTCGGACAGTACCATCCTTCTGACAGAGGTGAAAGGGGCGAGCTGAGTGGGAGGTGTTCCTCGAGGCCATCCATGCACCCATCGCTACCTCTTCGACCTCCGGGGTTACCTCCCAAGCCACCGGCACCGTCGGGTGCTGGAGGGCGGTACGAACGAGAAAATCAAAGGGGTCGTGATTATGATCGAGAGCGTGAACGTGAACGTGATCGAGGAAGAGAGCGAGAACGAGGAAAGTATGGAGGGCCAAGCGTGGGCAGCGGCAACGGTGCTGAAGTCAACGGAAGTGGGAGTGGGGGTTTACCGTATTCATAAGGTACGTGCGTACGTGCGTCGAATGGTCTCCGATTGCCACCTTTCTGCTGGCGCACCCCTGCCCCCTGGACTGTCGCTATTCGCATTATATGCACCTTGTTGTCTCGCATAGTACACATACATTTATTAGCTACAATCAATCGACCAATCATTTAGTGTTGAGTTACCAGTGCGCTGTGAAATTTTTGGAAGAATAGTAGATAGTCCATACTTGATACTTAAGAGTACAGCACGCAGTTATGCTGAAATTACATGCTACTTCATTCAAAGCCTCAGGTTAGCCTTGTTGACTCGTAAGAATCCTTTACGTAGCATTGAAATTACACAGCATGTAAGCGCTTTAAATGCATTAGAACTTTCTTCCCCTGAACTGAGAGTTTATCCTGACGAGTTTTCCATGCGCTCACCGCAAAATCGTGGACACGACCGAAATAGATGTCAGTACACTTGGCCAACGTGTCGGTCACAAGACGGTCGAGATTAAACAAGATTTCGTCGGCTCCAATACACCCCTGGAACGCTTACCAAAAACATACTTGACGTTCGGATCGCGGGCCGGTTGGGCAGCAATGAACCATGTCTACGTGTGCTGAATCAGATTGGAATGTCGAGCGGAAAACTCTTACAGGGTCATGCCGAAAGGACTCCCTCTTTACAGTTTTGAGTTTCGTTGAAAGCTAAGTAAAAGGGCAGTAGATGCCCACTATAGTACTTTAGCTAAGTACAAGTAAATTAAATTAAATAAAGTGAAAACTGACCTCAGCTGCTGCTCAAAAGATGTGAAAATGACTGAGGGAAGAGAAAATATTAAGTCCAACCTATATATAAAGGGGCAGAGAAGTCCTCACATCATCACCACTAACTTCAACATGGAGATGCTGAAAATGAAAAGCCTAAGGTAATAACATCTGGGGAGGACTGGAAAATTCCAGTAAACAATGCTTAGATTTATTATTTAACAGATTGTCCCTGAGATCAAGGATTTGTTTATGATACTTATTTTTGAACAACTTTAAATAAAATAAAATAACATGATGAGATTATATATTTACCATTGCAAAGAAAGAATAATAAGCCTAATCAAAAGATAAAATTTAAAAAGAAAATATATTCACTGTATATTTAGAAAACAAAAGCTACAGATGCCCTGTGTAACCATGCTGTATAATGTTCCAGTTATTTATTTAACATCAAATTTTGATTATGAGATATATGCATACAGTGACCTCAAGAACTCTTTCCATATTGGTCTAAATTGCAATATGTGAAATATATTACCAGGTAGTGTAGGAATTTCAATTAGCTTTGGTGAAGTTATAAATAGTACATACTCTTGGCTATAAAATTGCTTCCTAGATTATGTGATTTGATTCATACATTATAGAGATATAATTAATTCAAATTAGTAATATCATGGAAAGAATTTTTAAGCTTTTGAATCAAATAGAATATTTAGATATTTTCAGTACTTGGTATGGCCCCCTTTTGCTTTAAACATTGCCTGAACCCTTCTAGGCATGCTCTCAATCAATCTCCTGCATTCCTCAACTGGTATTCTATCCCATTTCACTTGAACTTTTCCCCATAATTCATGAATTTCATTAGGAGAGTTTTTATGCTCTACAAGCCTTCTTTTCAACCAATCTCAGAGATGTTCAATAGGATTCAGGTCAGGAGACTGTGCAGGCCAAACCATAGTCTTGAATTCCTGCTCCCCTAGCCACTTCTTGATCTTTTTGCAGGTATATTTGAAATCATTATCTTGTTGAAAGATGATATCAAGAGAAAAGAGACCATAATACTCTAGGGTTTGCTAAAGTTCATCCTTCAAAATCTGAAGGTAGAGGTCCCCATCCATCCTTCCATCAATCTTAGTGGCAAAGCCAACTCCATCCCAAGTGTTGAGAATTCGATGATAGGAGAAGTCGGAGATGGAAATATCGG
>JBBPKM010000318.1:0-16699 GCA_038089255.1 Austroboletus rostrupii
AGCGTCCACGGCAGCCCAACTGGACGCCGGCGACGACACCCGACGCGCCCCCAAGAAACCCAAGCAGCTCGCCCAGCACCCCCCTCGCTCGCCCTTCCCAGCCCTCGACTCCCCCTCGCCCCACGAGGCGCGCGCCATCCATGCGCTCCTGGTCGCGCACACGCCCGGAGGCGCACCCGTCCACGCCGTCTCCTCCATGCCGGACGCGATGTGCGCACACACCCCCAACGTCGTCGACGCGCTCATCGCCACCATTCTCTCCCAGAACACCTCCTCTGCCAACAGCTCCGCCGCCAAGCGCTCCCTCGACACCGTCTTTGGCCGCGGCCAGTCCGGCTTCGAGAAAATGGCGCGTGCAGACAGGCAGACGGTTGCGGACGCCATCCGTTCCGGCGGCCTTGCGAACCGCAAAGCCAAGGCCATCCAAAACGCGCTGATCGCGGTCAAGAAAAAGCACGGCCGGTATGATCTCCAGCATCTCGCCGCGCCAGATGTGTCCGACCAGCACGCGATGCAGGAGCTCCTCGCTCTTGACGGCGTCGGTCCAAAGACGGCCGCGTGCGTCCTGTCGTTTTGTCTAGGACGCCAGGCGTTCGCGGTGGACACCCACGTGTTTCGGCTGGCAAAGCTGCTCGGGTGGGTCCCCGGGACAGCGGATCGCGTCAGCGCGCAGGCGCATCTGGAGCTCAAGATCCCTCCCGAGCTCAAATACGGGTTGCACGTGATGATGGTCTCTCATGGTCGAGTTTGCCGTGGATGCAAGAAAGACGGCAAGGGGCCTTGTCCGCTGAAGAGCTGGCTCAAAGAATATCGCGCCCACTCTGGCTCGCAGATAAAGGAAGACCGTGACCTTCGCGACCCCAAGGCACCGCTGCTAGGCATATAAACTTTGTCGACATCTCGTCGCTACCTGTTCCATACAAGTATATGCATCGTCTACGCAGGATCAAGGGCTCACGCCATCCTCCAGCAAAAGATTCATGGCTAATGCATCCTCTCCATCATAATCTAGGTGGCGAGTCCGTTCATTTCCGTGTGTATCACAAGTGGCTGACTCACAGTGCCCAGGTTTTTCTTTTATCATGTAGAATTTTAGCGACGTGTATAGACTAATTGCAGGTTCGTTCGACTTTCTAACGTGCAGAGTCACTTCAGAAACGTTGAACAACCTCCTTGCAGATTCCACTATTCTTTCATCAGCGCGGGAAATACGTCATGCACCCAAATACTGGCGTACAAGAAGCCACGAGTAGCCGACGTCCGATCCCTTGTCTCCGGTATTCAGGGAATACGAGGAGCGAGCTCACGTGTGCGTGTGTCAGGCCCTTCACTTCATTTTTCCTGAGATGCATGTTGGGGTACGATGTCTTTCGTTTACTTTGTCGAGAATCAGACCTACACTCTGATCAGACACATCCCGACGATTTGATTCATGTTGGTCACCGCGACATGCGATAAGCCAGGATATGCGGAGAGGATGCGATCGACTGTCCAAATGAATTGATGAGAAACGAACTACGCCTCGAAAGCTGTGGTCTCACAATGGTCGATGGAACGCGTTTCCTTCGGAAGAGCTTGCATCCCGCATTCCCACATTCCTTGACCGTCGTCCGTCTGTGAAAAGAAGGATCAGAGCTCGAGATTTCTGAGAAGCCTGACAGGGTCTTACGCGTGCGGCTCTGAGTGTTGGGCTGGATCCCATGGGGTATCGTTATGAGAGAAAGCTCAGGGTTGTCTCACACTGTAAGCCTGGGTTTTTATTTATGCGACGTGGGTCACGAGTGCAACCCACGAGATTCACAGCCTAAGCGCGAGTATGGTTGACCTTGACTTTGAGGCCATCTTCTTTGTACCGCCGGACGCTGTTCACGCCACACTTGTCGTTGGTCTGAAGCAAGCAGTAAACTCATCGTCTCTGGATTGCCACCTGGGATCAAATTTTGCGATCATCATGCTTGTACGTATGTGAGTCTCTTTACGTCGTCCTTTTGTAAAACGAGGAGGATAGGTGTTGTGACGAGGTCTGTGGCGAGTCTTTGCACCATGACAGGATAGTACAAGCAACATCTCGTTCGTTGATCTGCCCCCCGGTATCGAACGAGAAGATGATACTTGACTCGGAGGTGAAACAAGTACAAAGCCATCAACTGCTCTTGCGTGGATCTCGGAGGAACATGATGTCCAAAAATGCGCGCCGTCGGTCGCGCTTTTTTTAGTCCGTGTTGTTCTTCAATTCGCGGAAATCGATCTTGGTGTCAATCGCCATAGATCCGATGCTCGGTCTAGACCAACGCACTCGGCCATTTAATCACACCTGTCGCCAACGCTACTGGTTTGCAAGTCCCCCCGATTTTGAGTGACAGTTCCCGTTTGACTTTTGGATTACTGATAGATCCCCCTGTTGGCGAGGGATATCGCAGCGATCTCGCTGTCGCTTTCCCGCCGCTCGTCAACGAGAAATGTATGCCACGCGCTCGGCAAGATTGACGTTACACGCCTTTTCGTCGCCAGTGTAAACGATAGGTGGTCTAGCCTGGAACTCGACTGACCGTGCAGTGTAAAAAGGCCCATTTCTTCCCCGATGTCACACGTGTTCATTCCGCGGTTTTGGAAGCTTACCACGCCCGTGTGCCATTATTGCTGTCCAAGATCCTCTTAAACGACGTTGTTGACATTCATTTTCACAGACACATCGCTCGAACGCACGATCTTATTGTCTCTATAATTGACTAGGTTTGATAGGCGCTCTCTCTTCTTCCCACGTACGAGGAGAGCGTGTAGTGATCGGACTAGTGATCGGACACGGATGCTGGGGCCCGGTCGCTCGTTCCGTATGCCATCCAGCATACCGACTGGTCACGGTCATGGTTAGTTGTAGCATATAAGGGTGCTGCTTGCCCCATGTACGACACCCTTTTCTTTCCCCTTGAACGACGCACGTTCCTCACGTTCTGTTCTGAGTGTTCCGCCTACGGCGGCTTCCAGAGCGATCCGGCTCGCTTTTTCCCCCCTATCAGTAGACCCGCTTTCTGGGAAACGCTTTTAATAGATTTGATCGACCTCGTCTTTTCTTTTTTCCCTTGTAGGAATCGCTGGGAAATTTTCTAACAGATCGTCTCTCGATCGTATCTGAAGTTTCGGGCTACCATTGTAAAAAGCGTACGTACGGGCTGGGGCTGTAGTAATGGAGTGATGTGTACGATTGAATGCCAACAACCTTCACGATCTGGCAAGCAAACTCGAGCGCACTGAACGCTTGTAGGTTATTCGGACAAGTCTTGGCAAGTTGCCCAAACTCAGAGGTTGAAAGCGCTCTACTGAGGACCACCTTCAAGCTTTCACACTGTCTGTACATGCCGTTTAGACAAGAGCGGTGCTGACGCTGGAGAGAGACAGCCCGAAGGATCCTATAGCGGGAGAGGATGACTATGAGGACGCTACAGGCTTGGCTATAATATAACCTACGCCATGGACATTGCCCCTGCCGCCTCATGCCCTCCGCCTGGCCCACTGCACCCGCCCCCTACTCCAACGTGGCTGCGCAAGAAAATGTTCTGGAGAGCCTTGTGATGTTCATAGGTTACGCATCATGTTGCAAGTGGCACATTGTTCAACGTTTGATTGGCAGTGATTCAGTAGATGAATGCACGCAGGCAATGGTGAGATTTTTTTTTTTTTGTTTCAGCTTTCCGTAAGAGATGTGAACATGATTGATGTTTCGCCGTTCCTTCATCCTAGATCGTCAAGTGGGTATGATGCTGTATGATGCCGGAGGAAAGGAAACAGCCCGTCGTGCTCGGGACGTGCCAACATAAGCAAGCTTCAGCACGACACGCGATGCAATCCATGCACCAAACTCCTTCCTGATGACATTATCGTGAGGAACATGTCGAAGGGTCAAACTGCGAAGCGTGATGAGTGGATGACATCTAGTGATCGCCGCCACGCCGCGCACTCGGCTATCACAGACTATGGACAGGTTCACCCCCTTGCTCTTATCCGATCTGACTAGTCCGATTCATCAGACTCGTCACCGAATGCAATCGGACGCTACCGCCCCCCGTCCCAGCAAAAAAAGACAACGTGGGAGCCATTTGGCGCTCGACACTTGACGACGCTCCGGACATCATCGCGTCCTTCAAACAGCGACAACGCGACTAGAAGCGATGACTGGTTTAAATGAGTTCTGTTATCGGTGGTCTCCACCCGCGATGATCGAATTTCGCGTCTTACGTACCTTTAGAGCGGCGCCAGGTCCCTCCACCTCCGCCGGCGTCCTGCTGTCAAACACATCTTCTCTGAGTGAATGGCAACGTACGTGAAATTAAGGAACTTTAATGTTCCGAGTATGCGGGCGGGCGATTCTCGTAGGTGGCGAATGAGAGAGAGGGGGGGGAGGGGCGTCCCTATGACTCTCTTGCGTTTTGCCCTATCTTTCGTGTTGAATTGGTTGACCTTGAACGAGCTTGCCTTATAGCCGACGAGCGCTCCTGCATCAAATCAACTCGGGTGGTTCGTTTTTCCAAGGTTTACACCGCCTACTCGAAGTAACTTGATAAGGTGACTTTTTACCCTGTGCGACGCGGACAAACCCGAGCTTCCTGGCCCAAGATTCGTTGAGATTACCTCCAGGATGCAATCAGGTGGAGAAAGACGACCTAAAGAGGGTGAGGTCAATGTAAGTCGATACTTCAGTGCTCTCGTTACTATGCATCTATTGATCCGTACGCACCCGTTGAACGTCGCCGCAGGCCTCAATCCCTTCTTTATGAACGGCCACTGCCGTCTGAACTTGCCTGAAACTACCCGATCCGTGATCGGAGTTATGTGTTGAGACAGAGGATCGTGCATGTACACGGCCTCAAGAGATGACTCGCAGAGAGACTTCTATGAGCGCAAAATCACCCCGAGTGCTGATCTCTCTCATCTTGAAACGTCACTTGACATGGTTTTTTCGTGGAAATCTTAAATGACGGTTGGAGGTGAAACTCACGTGATGGACAATTCTGTCCACAGCGAGCCTATTCCGAATTCGCTTCGAAGATGCCATTCATCTCATGGGCGGCCGGGCTTTTGGCGGTGACGATTTGAGAGTCAAACTTGAATTGACTGACAAGGTTATGCTGCAGGGCACGTCTACATTGACAGCAATTCCAAGTCTCCAGCCTTGGCGCAAGTTGACTGCCGAATCCCGAACAGGCCTTTTTTCGGAAAATGAAATGCGCTCACATTGGACAACAATTATACCCCGCCCAGGACACACGATAGGAGTCGAGCTGCAGGGGATCAAGACGCTCTAAGCGGCGCCAACGAGGAAAGGTAGGTGATGTGCGTATGTTCATTGCGTCTCTCTGCACATGTGTCGGTTTCTGTGGGAACTGATGTTGGTTCTCCGTCTCGGCTCCGGTCCAGGTTGTGGCGAGGCAAACGTCTTTGTTCATTTATTACTTTTCCCCGCCCTGATGTCCTGCACGGGGGTCCTGCGGAGATGTCATTAGGTGGTGATAACTCGGGCGTGAGCCCGACGGGTCATTGACAAACCGATTCAATATGAATGCGATTGCCAAGACCGACGGGCCCATGTCACGTATTTTATTTATCGACATTGCATTCGCTGGAGGGATATATTAATCGGAGGCAGGGCCTTTCCACATCACGTTTGCTTTGACGCGTGTCCGGCATGTCCCGCCTGAACGCAAACTCGGTTGCGAATGATGCATGGGTCGACCCAACGTGGGCAAGGCAGGCCAAGCCCACCCAAGCCATGTTTCTAGCGCGCAAGTTGTGGAAGCTCAAAGGTAAGCGCCGTGTTGGAAGACGCGACATCGTTGGTGGTCATGGTTTGATTGAGGTAGGTGACTTGGGCCGTAGAGATTTCGACCGGCCTCACTGCCCGACAGTCGATGTCGCGAGGCAGAGGACGCGTGGATGTGGCAGCCATCTTTCTGGCCGTGGAGATCAGCATTAGCTACCTCGCATCTCGATCATTTGCAGTGTGTCAACGATCGACCCCTGAATTCATAAGAATTCCAAGTCAAGCCATGATCTAAAAGCACCCCATATTCGCCGAGTTACTCGACACCAAGGTCCCTTTCGAGACGGGTGTAACGCACTTCTCGCCACAGTGCAATCGGATTAGAGCTATGAGGCTATGAGGTTGCGGATCTTATCAAGAACCTGGAGGCTGACTACAAGGATTCGTTTGACGTAAAGAAAGACGATAGCGCGGTAAGTCTTGTCAGTGTTTTTGCCCAAAGGCGATGTGGATGGTTAGGGGATAGTTATTTCCGCGGAAGCGACAGGCTAATCCGACTGGATATATGTGACGATTCGTCAGTCTTGCAAGTATAAAAAGATTGCGCTTTGGAAAGCCAGATAATGAATTAAATAAACGCCAGCGGAAATGCATTTGGTCAATAGGTAACACCATTCTAAAGACAGGAGATAAGCTAAAGCCAGCGGTGAACGTGGGTCTGATCCGAGCTGCCAGGACGACCTCGACTTCCTTCGATATCTGATATGCACCCTCGAACTGTCAAGCTGATTGTTATGCTCACCAGTGAGGCTTCGAACCCGATAGATGTTCAACGTTCAACCTTGAGCCGAGTTATCACCACATGCCTGTGCTGACTACGTACGACCGCATTGTACGTGAGCTTAATCTGCGATGACATCGCAACCTTGGTTCGACCTTTGATCATTGAATACTTTGGCGGTCCCACCCTAACACATTGCGTGCCACTGAGTGCCGAAAGAAGACTGCCACAAAGGCACCGACAGTTATCTTCGAGGGTCCAGTGGGCAGCGACGTCATAGGGGCTTGGTATCGAGATTGCTTGGGATCATTCGCAGTGGTGAAGCCGTATGCTCCGCGGCAGCGAAAGAGGGGCTCGAACGAGAAGTGGTCTCTAGAGCGAGGTGACGAAAACGACCGTAAGCTCCCATCGGACCGCTCCGGGGGTCCAGACCAGTGGGTCAGGATGGCATTATCGACTGCAATGTGCAATAGCCTGGGATTGGACTGACCATTGCGGACATTTCCCTCGCTTTGATCTGGCAAACGACGACGGCCTCGAAGCAGGAGGCCGCGTGAACCACGGAGCCGTCTACGCATGGGTGGAGGGCCACTTGTTCGCAAATCGGTCGGGCGAGGAGTAACGGCACAGTTTGGGTTGGCAGAGCGGACGAGCGGCGAGGACCGCGACCGACGCAGTGGTCTTCTGCGAGAAAAGAAACTTTTTCCCCCAATCACCGAGTGCGAGTTGTGCCACGAGGCCTCCTCGAGGACGGTGTCAGCGCAAAAACACAGGCCGACGTTTGCCCTAGTGGCGGAGTTGCGGACTAGCTGCGCTGGTTGTGGTAATCGACTGGTTCTGCCGACAGGGCATGCTGTTATCGCATTTTATTTTATTTTATATTGGAGCGGAATTCTCTTCGCAGAAGATGAGTCTGCGCTGAGCCGAAGAAGAGGGCGGCGAGTGTGGATTCGAATGCCTGTCAGGCGTGTCGTTTCGCTGGATGGCGGCTACGATGACGTCGGAAGAAAGCTGGGCGAGCGGGTTTGTCACCAGGAATCTTGGAAAAAACGCCAGGTCCGGCAAGTTTTAGCTTCGGTGGGAACGAACCGGCCGAGAAAGCGCAAGGAGAGTCTTCTTCCATTCCGTTTGGTTGACTTGCCAAAGAGAGAATAAAGCACCTCTCCCTGCTCGGCCAGCTTGCTGACATTTCTCTAGACGCTCTAACACCATTTTGTGCGTGCCTTCCTGCTTGGCCTCCCCATTCCTGATCCATTAACACTCCTGTCCCCCCCTCGTCCCCCCTCCCCACAGCCCCACAGCCCCGGAGCGTCCTGCCCGCCATGCCCACGATCCACCCACAGTGCGCCCTCGACGACGACGGTGCGTCTCTCTCCATCGTGTACACATGCCATCCCCGCACGCCCCGTGCTCACGAAACCACTTATCAGACGGGATGCCGCCCCTCGTCGACAACCCGAATCCATCAATGACGTTTACCTTCTTCACCGACATGACACCCATCACTGCCCTGAGCGCGGATCCCACAGTCCCATTCGAAACCGTCTGGGAGAACCCCGTGCCCGCGTCTGCATCCCCCGCCGACTTCGCCGACCTCCAGGAGAGCCAGCTATCGTTCCAAGGCCCCGACCGCGCGAGCCACGGCAAGAAGCGCGATGCCTCGTATATCCCACGCCCGCCCAACGCCTTCATTCTCTTCAGGTCGTCCTTCATCCGCAGCCAGCAAGTTCCCGAGAAGGTAGAGGGAAACCACAGCACTCTCTCAAAGATTATTGGTACGTAGGCCCCCGCTCTCATCGCGACTCGAGTGGCATTATCGACCGCACTACAGGTAAATATTGGAAGACCCTTCCCCGCGAGGAGAGAGAGGTCTGGGAAGCCAAGGCCCTCGTAGCCCAGGCCGAACACAGAAAACGATACCCCGACTGGCGTTTCAGGCCTGGTGCCAATGCCCTCGCCAAACTCAAGGTCAAGGATGGTCCCCAGGCGCCTAATCGAAAGCGAGCAAGCCAGGCGGGGCGCAAGCCCAAAGGAGACCCGGGGACCAAAAAAACAAAAAGTGGCGACGAGAGATGTGCGATAATTGCCGATCTCCTGGTGGAAGGGAAGACGGGCGTGGATCTGGAGGACGCAGTGAGGCAGTGGGAGCACACTGCCGGCAAGATCATGGGCCGTCTGAGTGGCGCATGCAAAGATGGAGCACACTCTGGGAAGGAGGACGGAGATGAACATCGAGAAGTGGCGGTGGCAAACGAAGTCGAGGCTCACGGGAACGTCGCTTCTGCCACGAGCGTTAACGTCTCTACTCCAACTGGCGACACACGGTCCAGCCCCGCGAGTCCATCCGACGACTATACCCCACCTCAAGCCCGTGCACAGACGCCCGATTCCACTCATGACGGCCGTTTCAGAATTCCCCTCACGGCCATGTTCAAGCGTTCGCTTTCCGCTCCAGCAGCTCCGCCCTCCCCGAACGAGACATCGTCTCACAATCGCCAGAACTCGCTTGACAGCGTCTTCGCCAACGTTTCGTACGATATTGTGGAGTCACAACAGACCGTGTGCCCGCCATCATTCAGCGTCGAACAAACAGAAGACCTTGTCAATGCCGTATCGGCGGGCCCCATGGGATGCCTCTCTCCCCTGGTTCTTCCATCCCTGTTGAGAGAAGGTATTCCAGCGCGCTGGAATGACGTGAGTATATTGATCACATTAGTTATCGATATTATCCGCTAAACACGTAATGTTCACAGCCGTATAATCTCCTTGAGACATCGATAGGACTACCCCCTTCCCCAGAGTGTCCTGGGTTGACGTATGCTCTCTGCACGCCCTCCGTCTCTCCTGTCGAAGACCAGTCCTTTGCGACCTTTAACTTTTCCTCACCGGGCGCCGACGCGACCAAGGGCTTGCCGCCTGTTTACACCAGAGACGCGCAGAACGCGTATTACGCGCCCAAGAGCTGGGCCGAATGCACGGTCCTGCATGAGCAGATGCCCATATTTATCAACGAATATGGAGGGACGACGGACGTGTATGACTGGTGCGCGCCGCCGCAATATGACGCTTACATGGACGGCGCGAATGCTGCGTACAGCTACCCTAGCGATGACGACCAGTTTGACGGACTTGCGGACGATTACGTTCGCGTTCACACCGAAGATTGCTTGCCTGCCGTCGCATACTGAGAAATATGACCTCAACCGGGCAAATCGACATATAGATGACACGCGCTTGCGAGCGTAAGTACCGTTTGACTTTCCACGCTAGACGGATTCGGCGCGGTTTGCACGTTGATTTCTTTCTTTATGTTGGTCTTTCCCATGTCTCGGCGTTATATGATTACCTGCTGCTGTTCGATTGTTGTACAACATATATTCTGGTGCGCTCCTGTAAGGTGACTTTGTCGTCACTCGCTGCTTATATTTATGCCTCGTTCCTCGCGACGATGTACGATACTTATTATATTATTGATGTGAAGGATGCATCCGTGTACGCGTGTTATAAACTCCCGTGTTTGAGGCACTCCACCCGGTTCTCGGATCAATCTATGAAAGCGTTACATAAACCTCCACGGAACCAACAAATATTAGTCGAGCGTAAGCGCTGTTCCTTGACCTTGGCGGGTTTCTCACGAACCGGGGTTACAGCCTGAGACCGGACGGTGCAAAGGTACGCGTGCAGTATATCGTACGCCCTCCGCGGGTTTTCTTGAATAAACGTGTTGCAAAAGGATCAAAAGGCTATCGAGGGGTGGTGGTGTTGGGAGACGAGGTGCTGTCAGCGAACGGGTAGGCTAACGTCGACCACTCTACCGAAAACACGGCATTTCCACAAGCTTACATTACTATATCCACTTCCACCCTCCAAAATGAACAAGATGGCGAAGTTGACCAAACTCGCTCGACCGAGTATGCCGATGCGGTGTTTCAAACCATTTCTTCACACTGATTCAGAACTACCGTGCGGTCAGCGGTCGCCGACAATGAAGGGCAGTCAAACCAGGATGAAATATCATTGGTGTATTCATTTTTGAATGACAATTTTACTAGGCCTGTTCTCACATACCCGAGAGCGACACCGGGTCTTAAATAGGTATGCGGTAATTGAATTTGTTATGTGACGGCTTTCTGTCGACTTGGTGGCCGGGGTAGTATCCATCAGCTGCTTTCTAAGGGCCGAACGGTGCCTGCACCATCAAACACCAGTTGCCGGTGACAATCGGTCTTCCAACAAGTTTTTCAAGTGAATGCGGCAGCTGACTGAGATAGTTTCGATCCATGCCGAAGATGAAAAGAGCGGGTCTTTAAAGTGCGTCGTTAAATGGCTAGTTTGATCCCATGGCGGAGCAGAGAAGTTATGGAGCACTAGCCCGTTCTTCGTTCTCAATCCACGTCAGCTTGCTTCCAAGTGTCCAAGGTCGTTGTGCCCGAGCTGCGCACTGCGTCGACAACGCGAACTAATCTGTTCGTCTCCGACACCGTCACTTCGAACGCAACTTCTCAGTTTGCATCCCGGACGCCGTCTTTCGTGATGCGGTCGCTACACACGGTGGAATGTAGAGTTTGTGAACGTAGAGGTGAGAACTCCTTTTCTTTCACCTCGATGCGCAAAATCGAGATTCTTCCAAGTGGGAATAGGATGTGGGAAAACGCTACATGGTCGTTACCACCCGAAGTGAGCTATGGTGATATCTATTGGATGACATCATCGAAATCGTTGGATTCGACCCTGAGAACGGTTCACCTGTCTTCAAATTTATGGGCAGGAAGACGTCGGTTTCTACACATCTTTTGGTTTATGTTCGCGCTTACCATGCACTTTTATCAGTTTTGTTATCCGTCTGCCCTATGTCGCCGTATCGGATTCTGACCTCGTAGAAATTATTCGAGTGGTCACCTTTGAGAGATGCTTGACTTCACGTCACTAGATGATCGCAAAACGTCTCAAACAATAGGCTTTTTGGTTGGGCTGTCAGGGCAATTTGGTAAGTTCAAACGGATGTGATGACTAGACCGCCACACTTAGCCGCACAGCCAAAAGGCGGAAACACTGAACGAACACCATTCAGTATCACGGATGGTATATGTACTAGTTACGGGACCTAGGTAAGTCTGGTGCTTGCAACGGACCGCGAGAGAAGGAGAGAATGGTTCGCGGTCATCGCATTGAGGTCCAAATGCCAACAAAACGCCCCAGAGAGTGCCCGAGATCCTGGGGGTTGGAAACAACGAATATGCGTCTCGCGTGTAGCGGAGAGATATACCCTTCCATGATTGGAGTCCGATGGCGCGGCGAGAAAATGGGCGCCAGGTCAAGGTTCCCTTCTTCAGGTCGTACGTCGACTCCCAAGAGTGGATGCTGGAGCATGTGGTCAGGGACATTGAATGCCTTTTTTTCGTGAACAGATAAGAAACTTGGTCCATGGTTGCTTTGGTTGATCTGTTGTTTCGCATGCAGTGTTGATTTCCACATTAGTGCTCCGTATTTTGCATCTGGAGTGCACTCTTCAGATGCGATGATGTTACATATAAAAGTGATTGAGAGTGGAGTCTTTCATCTCCCAAGCCGCCTTATTTTCCAATCTCCAGATGTTCGTGCACACCTAGATGCCTAGTAAAAACCTGAGTGATCAACGAACATACGTGTATTATTATTATTTCATGCCGTCGCTTAGCGTTATTTTCTGCGCGCCGTCCGGCAAGACCCGGTCATATTCTGTTTCCAACTCCGCTCGGTATCATGAATCCTCCGCGTAAATTCCCAGAGGACCCACTATCGCCCACAAAAGATAGACGACACATTGGCGTGGCGTCGGATGAAAGAGCGCTGCAGTGCGTTCGATTAAACCCACATGCCGAAAATCTTCATGGTGATCAGCGCTCACCAACATTGCAGTACGTACGCGGCGCCTAGTTCCCCGAACGGGCTGCCGATAATTCTTCTGCACAGTCCTCCGGCGGGCCACGAGCGACCGTAGGCTGTGTGAGTCGCCATGCGCTCTTCAAACTTTGGTCGTCATGTTTGGCCGTCTTACAGATTGGTAACAATCGCGCTACCGCTCGCCTGGACTCGGGTGGGTTGGACACTGACGGTGGCATACTGTGTCCCTTTTATTTTAATATCCATCATTCATTCTTCGCCTCTGCTTATTTCTGTTCCCCCTGTACAGTGAAGGAACCCCATGCGGGAAACATCATACGATGATAAGGCACAGGGCACACCCGACAATCCTTCGCTTCTGCCCTGGACCCACAGCGATCCGTCACCCACCAAGACCGAATTTGGCACAGAAGCAGGAGGAACATATACTTCGGAGCAAGAAGAATGTTGCCCACTGATTGACTTAGACTATGGCTTTCGTTGCCTGCCAAGTAACGGATAGGCCCGAATGCTTCTAGACCTTGGGTTATCCGAATTCAGTGGTTACAACCCGCTTTCGTCGGGCATTCTTCCTGTCAGCGTACGCACGTACCAGGGGTTGGCGCCCTGGACCACATATCCGGTACTTTTTTTTTCTTGCCGGGTGCTCACGTTGGTTTGGACCCCTTGCACGAGTGTTCTTGTTGTAACCGTGCGACAATGCGACACGCAACGAAAGCAACCCTTGTATTTCTATTTTGCGTCGCCATCGGATAGGAAAAACAAGAGTCCGACTACTGGGAAAGAGAGAGAGGGATAAAGTTGCGGGCACGGATTGGGTGAGAATGATTTACAGGGGGTTGGAGGGGAAAATGCGCTCCATGTCACGCATCTCTCGCCGAAATAGTCGTTGACCTCACGCCCCGAACGTCTCCGATGGGGCGCGTCAGTTTCGATGCTCTGGCTAGCAAGCGTCCATTTATTCCGAGTTAGAACACATAGGCTCCAAAGTCTTCGTCATTGCGGTCCACCTGATCAGATGTCGCAGCCCGACTTCGCCCGGCATCGATCATGATCGTATGATCATGCATTACGTTTGTTTGCCCAACGATACTGGATGTATCGTGGTTGGATGAGCTTATCCTTATCAACTCACGATGTGGCGCCCAATGTCCGGACTGCCCCCGCTCCTCATGACACACGGATCATGATCGTGCGGAATTCGAAAAAGGGCGAATGCGGCTGTAATTACTGTACTGCATTAAATCCCGGCGGGTTGATAATGATGATCAGAATCAGCTGCAAAAACAAGATATGATCGTTGAGACGTCTGACGAGCGCTCGATTGCTTCTAGTCCGCACTGGGAACGAATTCGGTCTGGATTTTTTCCTACCAGAAATTCGATGTCGTGATTGGGGCCATAAACTTGGGCCTGGAATATGTGCGTGGCGACGACATAAAGCTTGAAAAAGGGTAACAGGCGGACACGCTTGAGTAAGCAGTTTTGCCGAATCACGTCATAAAGTCGCCAGGCGATGAGAACGACCAATGCTTCAGCCAACGGCTCACGGCGGTTGGTTGGCGAAACCCGTTCAGTTCTTCATTATATGTGGCCAATCGCCTGTTTGAATGTCGGAAAAGCCTCCGTTGCGATGCACTGACTTGACGACTCCAAATCTAACCGTAACTGGACGCAATGATACGGTGGTACGGCGCTCGAGCTTACCATTGTCCTTGTTTCTGACTAGCAAAAGAATGCCTCCTAGTTGCTGTATCGTCAGGTCATGATGGCGCCACATGTGTCAGAGGAAGAAAGAAACGCGTTCCCACCGAAGGGCAAGTACGGTATTGGGACGGTCGGCTGTAGGACGCATCTTCGCTAATATGCGACCAACGTGAGCAAAATGCAGCCCGCTTAGATGCCCTCAGTATGACCGGCGATTAAGGGGAGCTGGCTGGTATCCACCTATTTACCTGCGCGATATATGTATTCCATTTTCCATTCCACTTTTTTTTTTCTTCGCCAAGACGATAGACTCTGCATACCGGGCACTGTAATTTCAGCCAGCATGAAGGCGTGTTCGTCAGCTTCCTTCTAATTACCGTGCGCTCCAATAGCGCATGACGACATCAGCAGGTCCTTGGGATGCACTAGCCAGATTTTGTCGAATGAAATTCCACAGCGCGAACGCCAGTGTTAGAGGCCGCAGCGAGGCCTGGGCCTTACAGCAGGGGTTCATGTTGTGGACGGAGCTCGAAGAATTATGACAGCTGACGGAAGCTTCTGAAACGCGGCGAGGTGGGGTTACCGACTGCGCAGCCTGGAGAGTGACTGGCGCTGATGGCGGCCAAGTATCCGAATGTGTCATCAAGTCTGGGATGATATGGCGCGACGACCTTGTCCGTGGACAAAGCGCAAGCGGGGCTCGCGATGCCTTGCAGACGCGCACGACCACGCATTACGGCAGCGCGATGATACTGGCGCGAAGTCGAGCGCAGGGAGTGCTACCCGCAGCTGTCAGAAGCAACCGAGGTGACGGACGGAGCCGCGTCGTGCCTCGGAGAGCGGGGGCAGTTGTGCCCTAGGGAGGGGGACATGCGCTTGATGAAGAACACTTGGCAGCGGAGGCCTGCAGGCGGACTAGCCGTCGAAAAGCAAGGTGAGAAGGCTGTGGCGCCGACGTTATTGAGGACAAGGCTGGCCGAAACGGTCCTGCGACGCAACACAAGGTTCAGGGCCGCGCGCACTTGAAGGACGATGGGGTTGTGTGTAGGATTGACAAGCAAGCGGTACGTTGGCTGTCAGTGCGCTGGTGTGGAGAAATCTTCTAGGGACAGCCGCTCGGGTCAGAGCTCCCAAATGGGCACGGGCAGGTCATCATGATGATTCCCATCTGGTCCATGGCCGGAACCAGTTGTCTGCCAGGACCTAGGCTGGGTATGGAAGCTTGGGTCTTGTTCGTTTGCGGCTTATGACGCTTCTATTGCCCACCCTCGATAGACGCCTTACATCTTATCAGGACAGGACCCTGAAATTACCGTGTACGTGTCGCATTCCCTATAAATCTATCCCGTCCAATGAGCCTCCCCGCGTGTTTCCTCCCCCCCGCAACGCTCCTTGTCATCCCCCTCCTGATACCTTTTCCATCATGCCCGCAGAGAGATCGCGGTTGGCCAAGTCTGATCCTGTCGATGGTCCGTGACGCTCATTTCGCTTCCTATGACTCCTCCCCGTGGGTATTGATGGATGTGACTCGTGTGTTTCATAGGCGCTCACCTAACTTGGGCTGTCCCACTCGAACCTGCTTCTCCTCAGAGCATTGCCTTTGCCCCTAATGTTACCCCTGTCACCTTCAATGACCCACCCGCTGGTGCCGAGGCGTGCTTCGAGCCAATTCTTTTCCCCTCTTCCGCCGGTCCCGAATGCTCCGCGCGCCGTCCAACCCACGGCAAAAAGCGTGGCGAGGGCCACATACCCCGCCCGCCGAACGCCTTCATCTTGTTCAGGTCCTCCTTCATTAAAAGTCAGCATGTCTCCACCGAGGTCGAAACCAATCACAGCACGCTGTCCAAGATCATCGGTCTCACGTGGCAGAACATGCCCCATGACGAACGCCAAGTCTGGCATGCAAAGGCCAAGAAGGCACTCGAAGAGCACAGGAAAAAGTGGCCTCAATATGCCTTCCGGCCGTCCCATTCCAAGACCAAGGGCGGGACAGAGAAACGAAAAGTCCGGGAGGTGGAGCCCAAGGATATGAAACGGTGCGCCAAGATAGCAGAACTGCTCGTCGAAGGCAAAAAAGGCGCGGAGCTCGATGCCGCAATCCAGGAGTTCGACCGCACACATGTTCCAGAAGTCGTCACCAGGTTCGAGACGCCCATCACAGCTGGCTCTTACCGTAGATCGTCGTCGGCGCCTATTGACGATGTCAAGTCCGATAAAACGACGTCTCCGCCCCGTCACGCCCGCTCAGCTAGTAGCCAACCCTCAGCGAGGTCGCTCGAGGGCCCCAAGGCTCCTGCGCGTCTGGCTGCTTCCCAGAGCTGCCCCGATCTCTCAGGCACACATTCCTTCGTTGCCTTCCCTGAACATTCATTTTCTGCAAGATCCCAGCCTTCGTTTGTCAGTGTGTTTGGACTCGTTTGAGGCTGTTACGCTGACGACTTGCGTTCCAGGAACTCGACAACTTCGCTTTCGACGTTGCGTTCGGAGATTCAATATTGCCAGCGGGTGCGGACTTGGGGAGTTATCCTGCCATTACCAGCCGAGTTCAGACCCCCACGTTATGTCTCGATCCGG
>JBBPKM010000319.1:0-16696 GCA_038089255.1 Austroboletus rostrupii
TTAAATTCAACATATGCAAATCCTTTTGGCTTTCCCGTGTCACGATCAGTGGGCACGCGCACATTCTTCACGTCTCCATGCTCGCCAAAGGTTTCCCATAGCATGTCTTCATTGACCCCAAAACTGAGATTACCGACGAACAACACGGCCGACGGCGGGCTTGGCTTGTCGCCAAAGGTAGAGGCACGTTTCTCCGCGGAAGCCTTCTTGTCAGCAGAGTTGCTCCTGTCGACGTTGATGGCGCGTCCATCAATCTCTTTTCCACTTAATTTAAGGGCTTTTTCAACAGCACCTGCCGTCTTGAAGTGAACATAACCGAAACCGCGAGAACGACCTGTGTTGCGATCCATTTGAACATAGGCAGATTCAACTTCGCCACACTCGGCAAACTCTTGAGCCAACCAGTCGTTGTCGACATTCCATGATAGTCTGCCAACAAACACACTCTTTGATTCTTCGTCCGAGGTTGGGTTGGCGGCGCCGTTTGCTAGCTTAGCTTTTTTCGGTGGTGCCGACGCCTCGGTGTCAGCTCTGCGTTTCTTATTTGCTGGGAAATTTTCAATGATAAATGATCGGCAGATGGGTGATAACGCACCTTCACCGTTCTGAGCAGCTGCGGATGCCTTGGGCTTTTCCTCTTCCTCCTCACTAGAGTCTTCGGAGCTGGACGCGTCAGACGACTCACCCCCAGATTCTGTAATTTTTTTCGCAGGCAATTCTGTCACGCTCTCATCTTCACTCGAAGATTCCTCGGAACTAGACGAGTCTTCTTCAGCTTTTTTCACTAGTGATTTAACAGCGCTGCCGTCCTGAACAGCAGATTTCTCATCCTCGGAACTGGATTCTTCAGATGAATCATCTTCAGAGTCCGACTGTTTAGCTGGTAGTCCGTTAGCAATAGAATAACCTTAGCCCAAAGCAACAAACCTGTAGTGGACGTCGCCGGGGGAGCCATTTCTTCGTCACTGTCCTCGGAAGGCTCTTTCGAACTGGATCCATCAGACGAGGAATCTTTTGTTTTTTGTGCTGCCCTGTCGTTTAAGAATCGTGGTGATCCTTGGAAACGAATACGCACCTTTTACAGAAGCTGTCTTCACGGATGCCTTGGGCTGAAACACAGCATCGTCAGCTTCGCTTGAGGAGTCGGAATCCGAGTCTGATGTGTTATTCACGGGTTTCGCTGTCTTTTTTACTAATTGGAAGTCGGAAGGGGGATAAAAGCGTCGTCAATGAGCGACTCACCGGTGGTGGGAGTAGGCGCAGGTGTAGCCTTGACAGGCTTGGCCAGCTTAGGAGGATCACCCTTTTTGGACGCAGCCTTTTTGTTGGTCTTGTCGCTCTTCGCCATAGCTGATCTAGATGTCGAGAGGACGGCGCCAGCTAGTAGAAAGACTGGATCGTAGACTAAGAAATGAGTACCTCTTGAAATTTTCGATAGCGCATTGCACGTGACCCGTGATTGAGGGCAAGTCACTCGACTGCGCGATGGTAATCAAGTAACAAGTAACGTTGCAATGGATCCTAACCTATTCGATGTCATCGTGCTCGGTACAGGACTGTCGGAGTCGATTGTTACTGCGTGAGTCTTGCATTCAGTTCATAACTACGCACTGAACACTCTCAGTGCACTTGCCAAGGCCGGAGTCAAGGTAGCTCAAGTAGATCCTAATCCATACTACGGCGCCGATGAAGCTACACTGACGTTGGACGAGCTCGTTCAGTGGGCAGAGACGCATTCAACGAATCTCATCGAAGATTCCGAATCTGTACACTATCGCGTCGATTATCTGTCCCCCAACCATCCGTCACACCCAAAACAGTACTCGATCTCGTTGTCACCCTCAGTCATCCCATCCGTCGGACCTTTCATATCTTCCATCGTCGACTCTGGCGTGTCCCGCTATGGGTCATATAAACTTCTGGGCCCCGTTGCCATTTACCGCAACGGCAAGATCCAGAGCGTTCCGCAGAATAAAGAGAGCATCTTCCAAGATCGGAGCATTTCGTTGGTCGAGAAACGCCGCTTGATGCGTTTTCTCGTATTTGCATCTGGGGAGTTTGAAAGGAGTCCTGAATTCGAGGGAAACGAGAATACAGCTTTCGAATGTTTCCTCCGGCAGTCGTTTGGATTGAGCGAAGACATGGCTCAGGTGATCATGTTCTCTCTTGCTTATTGCAACTTTTCCGGAGGTGTGTCGATGGAGTGGTTCTCAGGTATTTGCTAACCTTACCCATTCCCATTTAGAGCCGGCGTTGACTGCACTGTGTCGTATGCGCACCTGCCTGAGGTCAGCTGGGCGGTACGGCTCGTCACCGTTCCTTGTAAGTTATTATGGGGGATCTGGAGAGATAATCCAAGGATTCTGTCGTGCCGCAGCTGTCTGCGGTAGTGTCTATATCCTGGGTCGGAAGATTTCAGACATCGACGTCGACGAGACGCAGAAACAGCAACGCTTTTCCGTCCAGCTCGAAGAAATCCCCGATCCACTTCGGTCTCCGTGTATACTGTCTTCGACGGCTTGTGTGCCTTGTCATCTGCGTTCTAGAGTAAATACCCTGTTCGACTCCAACGCGTCTAGCACGACTCAATGTCAAGTGAACGCTGTGGCTCGCTGCGTTACCATACTGGACGGTACTATCTCCCCTCCTCATTTGTATGGAACTGAGGATGTTCCTCTTGGCGAGGGACAGTCGGATTCTTTCCTGGTTGTGTTTCCCCCTGGATCTCTGAGCGGTGGTTCTTCGACATCGTCAGTAACTTTGTTGACTGCGGGTGCTGGTACGATGTCATCGCCCTCAAACAAGAGTATGTTGTTTATGTTGGGAGCTAATTACTGCCTGATCGAAATTGGTTAGGTATTGTCTATCTTTCAATGCCTCTGCATGATCATGCTGGCTGTTCCAAGGAACTCCTCTATCCTTATTTGGCTCGGATCCTCGACCTCAACCCCACTTGTCCGTCCATATTTCAGCTATTTTACATGCAGTATTTTTCCTTCGAGTCTAGTCAGCACGTAAAGGATAGTGTGTCCAATCTCTTCGTTCTTCCGCACTCACTGCCAGACATTCTTCAAACTGTTGATCAGGCGGCAAATAATGCTGAAAATGCTTTTTGGTCTATTACTCGAGCATTGGATCCAGATAGAACTGTTGATAAAGAACAAGGCATTTGGATAGATCGTTGTACAGATAGTAGCGAACAAGATGTAGAGTAGTTGTAAGTTGCTTGTATTTTTTCGGCAATATTAACTTGGGCTACGACCTCAGCAAGAGCTGAGAACCTCTAGCACCGCTTGGTTCCCTCTCAAATTTCCCTTCAGATGTTGTTACTCGCTATCGTTGACCATGTCCCCTCTTTCATATCCATACCTGCTTTTCGCAAAGTCAAACCTTCTCTGCTGTATCTGTCGATCTGAACGGTTTGAACTCACCGGCTCTTCGGGCAAACCAGGACCCATTTGTAACTAGAATTTTTTTTTTTGCACGGCCGTGGCAAGGGACAGAGAAAAGCGTGCAATATGTTTCGACGATGATGGTAATAGTGAGAACGACGCGAACGAAAATCGCCCGCCCGACTGGCCACGAGTCTGTGTTCACTGTGGACGCCCTAGAAGCCTTCGAAGGAGGCTTTGTTAAACTGACGAAGAGCCACATGCAGATTTTCAGGAACGACCAGAACGATTTGATTCAAGTAAGGCTGACTCAAAATGCCTATTTAAACACAGGACTGATGTTGATAGAGTATTTTCGTTGTATGGATAGTACTAGTGATTAAAATGAATGTGTAGTGTGAACAGGGGTCAAAAGACCTTTTACGGTATCATGTTCAACGAGTTACTCGGACGTCCACAAAATGCGGGTTAGGATATCCACGAATCCACCGCTTCCTCCAGTGAAAGCATGGGTCCCTCTTAGTCTTCCCTCCGGACACACTCATGCATCGGTTCCCACCATATCTTCTCTGAAGTCCACCCTTTGCGCTTCCCTGCCTGCCTTTCGTGGCGTCGAGCCCTCCTCGCTGCACCTGAGCATCGATGGCTTCGAGCTCCTTGATGATTCTGAACTCACTGTAGTGAGAGATGGTGATCTGATCTGGCGAGTCTCTGTAGTATCCTTTTCTCCTACAAGCTAACGAGGATACAGCATGAACAGTCTCGATGTGCCTTCTGTGGATACGACCGTTCAACATCGTCTCGTGGTCGGTCAGAGTGCCTCGCAAGCAGCCCAAACACGATTGTCATCAGCAATCTCGCACAAGCGGAAAAGACGTGCATCATCCTCCGAGTCTACCCATAAAAGAGAGTCTAGTGTCTCGTCGACATCTGGGTCGAGCTCAGAAAGCTCAGAATCCGAGTCAGATTCTGAATCATCAGATTCGGACGATTCTACGCGTTCTACGACATCATCTGTGCGGAAAGTGAAAGTCCAACCGAGGACGAACACGTGTGTCGACTTTTGTTATTCCCGTGCACAGTTCATAATGCGTCCCTCAGTAATACGACGTTTGTTCCACCTGGACATGGTAAGCCGCAGACGCGATCACGGAATCTAAGACGCCGACAGAAGCGAGTACGCGAGCGTGAGGCTGCGGAAATGCCCAAGGACGGACCAGCATCTGGTTCCAACGCGGTCGGGCCAGGTAAAGATGCACGGGTGACGGTGATTACGCCAAGGGATGGAGATTCTACGCCCACGCTACCATCGCTCTCTCTCCGCAACAAGAACAAAGCGAAAAACTTTAAGTCGCTTATCAACCGACCGCTTGCGCCGAAGATAGTGTTTGGGGATCAGGATGAGGTCTCGGCTGGTGGTGAGGTTGCTCAAAGATCAACGCCGTGGTTGATCCCACCGTCGTCGCGCTCGTCGTTGCCTGCAAATATGTTTGTGACAAGTGTCGACGTTGAGGAGGACTTGCGAAAGCCAAAAAAGAAACAGAGGGTCGAGTATGGAGAGGAGCTCGAAGAAGTCACGCTGAATTATGGAGAGGATGTTGACAAGATGGAGTTGACGGCAAATGCGAGGTGGGACACGCTGGAGAAGGTGACAAGAGAAACGGAGAAGGTGCTTAGTGTCGTTGGCTGCAAGGTGAGTTGGGTCGACTCTGTGGTGAGCCGAGCTGAGCTGGAGCAGGCGTTGGGTATAAACCCGGTGACGTACACGCCGGAGGAGTGCGTCACATTAGGACGGGTTGAGTCGCGTGACTCGGATGGGATGCTAGTGCGGCCGTTGCGCGAGGAGGTGTCGTTCAGCGGGCCGATGGAGGCGGTGGAGCAGAAGCACACGTGGGACGAGATCGAGCATGCCGATTGGCGGATTGTTTCCTGTGTTGCGTAGCCCCCTCGGCAGCCTCGGCTCAAATTTTCCGGTTTTCTCCGAGGCTATCAAATTTTCTTTTTATAATTCCCAGGTTGAGTCAAAGTGACTGCTATACTCCTACTTGCTGCCATAGTTTTGTGGTCCCCGCTCTTCTCGAGCGACCATGCTTCCAAAGGTCGCCAATCATCTCTTCTTGCACACTTCCCGTGCAGTTGCCCTCGTACAGAACCAATCTGGCGCGCTCCGAAATGTGCTCCCTGCGGGCACTGGCTCATCAT
The DNA here is from genome assembly GCA_038089255.1 of Austroboletus rostrupii. NCBI lineage: Eukaryota > Fungi > Basidiomycota > Agaricomycetes > Boletales > Boletaceae > Austroboletus > Austroboletus rostrupii. The sequence goes on from JBBPKM010000319.1 coordinate 5,595, forward strand.
GGGGCAGTGCAGGCGCAGGTGCTGGCCCCGGTGGTGCAAAATTTCAAGCAGGAAGCAAGTTCTACAAGGGATACACCGTGCGTGTTTTGTTTCCGACGCGGCGAGCATAACTCACGTTGCTGCAGGGTGCTGGTCGTACTCTCACCCAGGCCAATTCCTCTGCTGCACAAGATACCCCGAACAAAGCGGACGACGATAGGGAGGAAATAAAGGCCACGTTTGTCACACCCCGCTCCGCCTCCTCGAAGGCGTCCCGCACACTCGCCCGTCGACATTCGTTTTCCCTTCCTCATGATCACGACTACATCGGCGCAGGCGTTTTGCATACCGTGCAAATGCAACTGCGCGAACGCCATACTGCCGCCGTGAACAGAGAACAGCAGGGCGAGATTTCAGAGCAGAGTGAACCTCGCCCGGCCACCGCTTGGTCCCCGTTCTCCCTCGCGATCGACGACGCATTGTCCAAAAAGGACGTGCCTGCCGTCTTACGACACGTTCGCTGGCTGATTGATCCATGTACAGAACAGTCCTTGTCTTACTCGGAGCCTAACCTTCTCGATTTCAACCATGCACTCCGCACCCTCGTTTCCCTCGGCTCCGTAGACAGCGCTCTGCTCATCCCCCAAGTGTATGACGCTGTTATCCGTCGCGGTCTAACGCCCAACTTAGGTACATTCGTCAATGCCATCAGTGGCCTCACGGACAGGGATCGCGAGGTGCAAAAGCTTCTTGATGTGTTGTCCTATCGCGTCAAACGACGACAGTTGACGACCATCGCGGATCTCGACGATGGTGCGAGCGGAGAAGCCGGAGTCGAAGATAAGCAAAGGGTAGCTTTGCTCGCAGAGGATAACTTTGCAAGTGCGATGCGCATCTTTCAAGATGCGTGTACCGCCGTTCCACAGTCGGCCTCCGATTCTACCATCAAACCACTGACTGCATATTTTCCTGCCAATGTATACCACGGACTTCTTCGTTCTTGTGCCACTCACGCCAACATCGATGGTGCCATACGCGTATACGCACAGCTTGAGGCTCGATCTAGACCTCCACCTACCGACCTAATGTTCTACTACCTCTTGTCTGCCTACGTTAACGCGGGTGATCTTTCGGGCGCTAAGGAAGTATTTAAAGAGTTCCGTGATCTAGGTTCGCGTGGCTTGGTTGTTGAAGTCGAGCGGCAGTTCCCAATCCAACTTAGGATTTGGAACAAGATGATTCAGGCTCATTTCAAGGCCGGGCAACCAGCCGGTGCACTACGTTTGCTCGAGACGATGATGGATGCTGGGATTCCGGAAAAGGGTAACGCTTGATTTAGTCGCCGATAGCTTTCTCTCGCTAACGTACGTGTATAGGCGGCCTGGCGACCGTCCCTTCACCAGCTTCTTCGACCTTCACGACGATCATCAGTGGCTTTTGTAATCCGTCTTCGGACGTCCATAAACCCGATATCAAAACCGCATTGTCTTGGTTTGACCGTCTTCTCCAGCAACCTGCCGCATCCCGCAACAGCGATGAACCCACTCAAAATCCTTCTCGGCCTGACCAAATCTGCTGGGGTGTGATGTTGGATGCCCTCGTAGAGGCCACGTCTGAACACAGCAGCTACCTTGCGCACCTTAACAGACTATATGACGTCCTCATTGATTGCGCCGTAAAGGATCGTCTGGGTATCAAGATCTCGGATACGCTTATGGTCCTGGAAGCCAACCTTCGTACCCTCGAGGAGTTTGCGAAATTGCGTCAATCTGTGGGGACAGTAAGTGCAACCGAAGAAGCGAAGCGTTCTGCCGACTTTATTGGGAAACACATGGTCAGAGTCACCGACCAATTCTTGGCTGTTAAGTCGGGCAAGAACCTCGTCAAATACAAGGCAGCGACGGCGAGGATTTTGTCTGGCTATCTGGAGACTATTTTGGCAACTTCTTCTCCTACTCATGCTCTAGGACAAATGTTACCCATCCTTCCCTTGGTCGCTTGGCTTGGAACACCTGTCGCATCTTCGGTTGCCTATCCACTTCTCGATGCCTACATGTCTGCTCCCCAGAAGCTTTCGTCTGCCTCTGATCTAGAGACGATTATCTTATCTGCTCTATCTCTTCCTGTTGACTCCCTTTCTTCGGAACGCACGTATGCTGGTCTAATGCCATTGTTACAAGCCATGAACGCCGCAGGAATTGACTTCCGACTAGTATCTAGCAAGGTCCAGGTCGCTCTAACAGAAGCCCTCTACTCCAATCATGCGGAGCGCGAAGTTTCTGAGTTTCTGGATAATCTTTCATGGTCATTCAATCGTCTCAGGATGCCCCTCGCCGAACGCACCAACGAGGGGAGCGATGCCTCTCGCGCGCCTTCACCAACCTTGCCCTCTCCCGAATTTCCTCCCCTTCCACACATCACAATAGATGCAGAGCTTAGTCGACAGATCGACCAGTGGTTCCCTTCGCATCCTTCGGTCACGGTCGTTGATAGTTACAATGTTCTCCAAGCAGCGGTCTCGGGTACATCCCCTCGTTATCCTCATCCAGCGACTCTGGCCAGGTTGATTAACGGTCTCGGACGCGTAGGCAACATTAATGCAGCGCAATCGGTATACTCCATGGCTCAGCAGGTTCTCTTTTCGCCTTTTGTAGCTCAAAACCGTACTTGGCAATCTCAAGCATGGTTTCAGATCGAAGACAACATGATTATTGCCTACGCTCATGGAGGTGATATGGATTCTGCGTTCGTACACCGAAGCCGTATTACGGCTGCGGGTGGTGTTCCCTCCCCAGATGCATATGGGTCTCTGATCGAGTGTGTCAAGGATACCACGGACGACACTTCCAATGCCATGACCCTCTTTGCGGAATGTCAAATGCTAGGCACGAAGCCCAATGTGTACTTGTACAATACGATCATCTCCAAGCTCGCTAAGGCACGCAAGGCGGACTATGCACTCGAGCTTTTCCAGTTAATGAAGACCAATTCATCGCTGCGTCCGTCGTCAATCACTTATGGCGCTGTCATTGCTGCATGCGCAAGAGTTGGCGATGCTGCGACCGCTGAGCAGCTGTTTGCGGAAATGTCTAGTCAACCGAACTTCAAACCTCGGATTCCACCGTATAACACCATGATGCAATTGTACACGCACACCAAACCGGATAGAGAGAAGGTGTTGTTTTACTTGAACAAGATGACCGAAGCCAACGTTCAACCTTCTGCGCACACGTACAAGGTGAGTTGGTCATATGTTCTCAATTTTGATAATATACTTAAATTGTTTGTAGCTTTTGATTGATGCTTACGGAACCATCGAACCTGTTGATGTGGCTGCTATGGAGGCAACGTTTAAGCGTGTCGAGTCGAATCGCCATATCCGCCTGCAAGGAAGTCATTGGGCATCCCTTATCAATGCCTATGGCTGTGTCCTAAAGGACACCGACAAGGCCATTAGTGTCTTTAACTCCATTGCTTCGCACCCGTCCTCCCAGCAGGGTCCGACACCCCTTCCCGATGCTGTCACGTACGAATCCCTGATCAACGTGCTCGTGACTCGCAAGCGGATGGATCTCGCACAGCAGTACATTACTCTGCTGCAGACAACAGGCGTGCACATGACAGCATACATTGCAAACCTGCTGATCAAGGGACATGCTGCCGACGGTGATATTGAGCAGGCTCGGGCCATCTTTGAGAGCTTGGCAGATCCTCCTTGCGGCGTTGCCGCCTCCGGCAACCACGTTCCACACGATTCGGACTCTGCTACGTCTATCCCGGTACCTGCAGGTTCAGTGTCGTACAGAGAAGTGAGTTTGTCGGTAGAAGACATTTGACGTGTTGTTTAACTTGTCGTTCCAGCCCTCGACGTGGGAGACCATGTTCCGCGCGGAATTGGGCAACGGCGAGCGTGATCGTGCGATTGCGCTCTTGGAGCGGCTGAAACAACGGTACGCTGCTGTTTTCTCGGTTTTTTATTCCTTGTGTGCTGACTCTTTGCCAGGCATTTCCCCGAGGCAGTGTACAATCGAATACGAGGTATCATGCTGGACGATGCAGTCGCGCCTTGGAGTCAGCCGTCGCCCGAGTCGCCGTCGTCCTAACGTTCCTTATCTATGCAGAGAGATATCAAATCTTGGGCGTTGCATCGTTATCACGGCATTGACATTCCTGACGACATCATTATTAAATTGTGATACTCATAATCTGTATTTTATGCTGCAATTATGTTTTGGGATGTGCATAAAAGTCTGAAAACCCCGCCATGTTCAAACGATCCTTTATATACGTACAATTTCCGCTAACACAACACCTGTTATGAAAATCCTGAATCCTGATCCCGCAAACCCTACGGCATGCGCAGCCCCAACGAATGGTGGCTCGTCATCCTCGTCGCATTCTGTCGCCCTTGCGCTGGGCTCGAATCTTGGAGATAGGTTCGCCAATATTGAAACTGCACTGCGTCTCGTTGAAGTCCCGAAATTGTTGCTCGGCGATCTACCCGAGAACGGACAAGTGTCGGTCGTCGACACCAGTTTCATGTACGAGACTGCCCCTATGTATGTCACTGATCAACCTCGGTTTGCCAACTGCGCTTGCATGGTGTGTCTGTTTCGACATGTGTTGTAGCCCATGCTCACCATCGATCGAGATAGATCGAGACTAATCTCTCTGCAAAAGAACTACTTCGCCTGGTCAAGGCAGTTGAAAGGGCCGTTGGTAGGGTTCCGAGCATGCGATTCGGCCCACGTGTGGTTGACGTCGATATCCTAACATATGACGACCAGCTCGTGGACACTCGGGCTCCGCAGGACCAGGGTGGTCTAGACAACCTGATCGGCGAGCTCGTTATTCCTCATCCGCGCCTCTGTGAACGCGAATTCGTGCTTCGTGCTTTGAATGAGTGAGTCGCACTGCAGCTTCCACTTCCAACCTCACCCGGGTCGTATGCAACAGCATGATTCCAAATTTCGTGCACCCTGTGTGCAAAAAGTCGATATCCACCCTTCTCCGCGAACTAGTGTTTACGCACAGCGGGGATGACTTCCCAATGTTTAAAGTACTCCCATTTCCAAAATATCCTGTAGATAACACAGAAGTCATCGAGGTCTACGGTGTCCAGATACCCCGAACAGCGAAACATTGGATAGTTTCTTCAACAGACACAGAAAAGAACGGACACCGCGTCAAGACACATCTGATGGCCACACTAAACGTTACACCAGACTCGTTTTCCGATGGCGCTCAACATAGCGCACTCCCCGCTGCCATCGCGTACGTAGCGCACGCTGTCGCCTCAAGTGCTGACATTATTGACATTGGTGGCTACTCCACTCGCCCGGGTGCAGAGTTTGTCTCTTCCGAGGAGGAAATTCGGCGTGTTGTCCCTGTCGTTCAAGCCATTCGTGCACAAGCCGACAGCACAGTACGCGACGCCCTGCTGTCGATTGACACGTTTCGCTGGGATGTCGCTGAACAAGCCGTTCGCGCGGGGGTAAACTGCATCAACGACGTTCACGCATTTACGGGCCCGACCTATCCGATCGGCGAAGCAGCTGCGGCACACCTCGTTCGCATGCGAGACGTCGCAAGGGATCTGGGCGTTCCGGTGGTCTTGATGCATTCCCGCGGCGAGGCGGGCAAAAATAAGGATTACGGGGCCTACCCTGGCGGGCTCGTTGATGCAGTTCGGACAGAACTTGGACGCAAAGTTGATGCGATTGTGCGCGGCCAAGGTGGGATGCGTCGATGGCTAGTCCTGGTCGATCCTGGGATCGGGTTCAGCAAGCCGGTACAAGGGCAGTTGATGCTGATGCGGAATCTGGCGCGGGTGACGGCGGACGAACCGGGTAACCCGTTGGTTGGGTACCCTCTGCTTGTTGGGCCGTCCAAAAAGTCGCTGTGGGGCAAGGTGTTGGAGAGGCCCGACGTGGAGGGGACATACGAGGGACGAAAAACGAGTGCGCATGAGCGGGGGTGGGCAACGGCGGCGGCTGTCGCTTGTGCTGTTCAACAGGGCGCGAGCGTGGTGCGCGTGCATGATGTGGCGGAGATGAGGGACGTTGTCGCGGTCGCTTCGGCAATATGGCGTTGGACATCCGGGGACCCGGAGGACGCCTCGGAGGAAGCCGGACATCCTCGCTAGATTTGGTAGGAGTCGGGGTACGTCACGTGAGCATGACCGTCGCACTTCCCATACAGAGCCTCGCGCGGGAAAAGGTGATCAGGAAAGGTAACGTCATAGTTTTCGTTGGTAATACCAACCTGCCAGTGTGTACAACGTCGGGCCAACTTGGGCTGAGCAAGGCCCGAATGACGAATGCTGTTGTTAGCCAGCAATTGCTTTCTGGTACGGAAGACCACGCGTTTCGATTCATAGAAGCGCTCTTGAATTCACCCGGCGCATTTGCATAGGCGCAGTGTCTGGGTTCGCCTCAGCCGTCCTACTTCAACCTCGTAAGACGCTTCGATAACTTGCCATCGTATTCCGCTTTTAACTGAGCTTCATCATATACAGTGGACCTTTTGAAAACACGGATTCAGCAGAGCGATTCTTCTCTTGGTTCTCGGTGAGAACTTTTTTTGTTTTTTTTTTGAAACATGCTTCATATCCATCGTCTCTCATGGCCTCCGTCTGAAAAGAAATACAGTGGTCATCTGGCGTACCACACATGATATCATCCGGCAAAATGGGATTTGGGGTTTATGGCGAGGAACGAACGCCTCGCTCGTTCGGTGAGCCCAACGCTCTTCCTTTTCCTTGGGGCTCATTGTCCGGAAAGAAATATTCCCGGGGTGGCCCTCTACTTTACCTCGTTGACGCATCTGCGATCCGTCATGGCCAAGTCCCCACACTTTTCCGTCGCGACGACGTCTGTGAAACAAGATAGCAAGAGCACGTTGCCGAAACTGACCAACCAGGGCAACTTGATCGCCGGCGCTACTGCGAGGGTCGCGGTAGGCTTCTTGTTGAACCCATTCTCGGTCCTGAAAGCACGGTTCGAGGAAAGCCAGTTCCCCCCTTTCTATTTTTTCTTTTCTTTCGATATTCTATCCTGAACGGTGATCACAGAGCGAACATTTTGCATACCGGAGCTTGACTGGATCTCTTCGCTCCCTCGTTCGTACGGGACCATCCGAATTGATGCGTGGATTCGTAGCATCCTCTTTTCGGGACGCACCCTATGCTGGTTTGTTCGTCCTACTCTACGAAGCGATAAAAAGAGAATCTGGCAAGTCTATGTTCGTCCGCCTTTTCGGGGCTATGTTCAAGGTGCCTTCCTGCAGTTTACATGGTGCCAAACGCACACGCCACGAGCATTCATAGCTTTTCTGCTGCCGCAGCAGGCGCCATTGCAACGATGGCTACTCACCCGTTTGATGTTATCAAAGTATGTGAGCGATACTGAATGTGACAAAGACTGATATCGCAAATATTCAGACAAAAATGCAAGTTCGTTCTGAGCAACAGTATCGCGGTCTTATATCCACCATAGGTAGAGTATGGCAGGTATGTTGGTTCTCTTAAGTCCTTTTGTAACCGTGTCGTTTAATTCATCGCAGCAACGAGGATTTATGGGCTTTTTTGACGGCGCATCTCTTCGCATGTCACGGAAGATACTAAGTTCTGCGGTCGGATGGGCAGTGTTTGAGGGTATGCTGTTGTTCATGCAAAAATGACGTAGAATATACAAATAAGCATGTCGTCAACCAAAACTCTTAACACTTAAGAGTATTGTTTTTGAATGAGCTTGGCAATTGTCTGCAGCTGAATATTTGATGTTCCCTCGTAGATGGCACCCTGGAATATCAGTCAACTTTCAGAGTTTCATCTGGATATACAACTCCATCACTCACTATCTTTGAATCTCGCCAAAATTTCTCGATCCCAGTCTCTCGAGTGAATCCAACTCCTCCTGCCCATTCAATAGCCTGACCAGAAACGCGCTGGGCAATAACACTTGCCCAGTACTTGGCCATCGCAGCTTCCTTTGTAAAATCCTTGCCTTCTTCTTTCCTCCGTGCGGCATTGTAGGTGAGCAAACGAGCAGACTCTATCTCGACTGCGGCTTGGGCAATCTGGAATGCCATGCCCTGAAAGGTGCCTATGGGCTGGCCAAATTGTGTGCGTTGATATGTATAGGGAACAGCTTTGTCGAAGGCGCCCTGAGCAAGCCCAAGCATTTGAGCCGCAATACCAATGCGGCCTACAGACCCGATGATTTAGAAGTTGTGGAATGAACACGAACGGAAACATACCTTCATTCAAAATTTCGATTGCAATTTTATAGCCTTTACCCTCTTCTCCTATAACATTCTCCGCAGGTATGCGCAAGTCGTCAAAGTTGAGCGTGCAGGTCGAGGAAGCACGAATGCCAAGCTTCTCTTCCTTCTTTGCTATCTTGATGCCCATATCTTTAGTAGCAATGAAGCAAGTTATGCCCTTGTATCCTTTACTGGGATCGATCTAGAAAAGCTTCGTCAACAGCCAGAGTCGATACCCGTAACACTCACGTTGGCGAAGATAAGGAAAATCTCGGCCTCGTATGAGTTTGTTATCCACATCTTGGAACCGTTGATAGTCCACTGGTTCCCGTCTTTCTTTGCACGAGTTTGCAATGCAAACGCGTCCGAACCGGAAGCCGGCTCAGATAGACAGAACGACCCGAGCTGCATTACATCGTTCAGCTGTACCACATCAGAATGCCAGATACACTCACCTTTGACTGAGAGAGCTCTGGAAGAAACCTATCCTGCTGTTCTTTCGTGCCATACTTACGCAAGATGGTATTCACCAAGGTGTTGTGTACGTCGCACATGACAGACACAGAGGGATCGACCTTGGCAAGTTCCTCGATGGCTATTATAGCCGACGTGAATGAGGACTCGGCTCCGCCATGCGCGATACTCGTTTCTATTCCCATGAGCTACATCCAATAAGCGAGGTTCGTGGTCCAGGATGAAAAGGCAAACATACTCCTTGATCGAAAAGCCCCCTGATAAGTTCTGGGTCCATAGATTCGTTCTCATCCATCTCACGGACCTTGGGGCCGACAATGTCGGTTGCAAATCGTTTCACTGGGTGTAGTGCTTAGCTGTCCGCTGAACTGCCAATGACAAAATGTACCAGACTCTCTGAGCATCACTTCTTCTTCTGTAAACGTATCAAGCGATGCTGGAGCGAGACCCTCTGTAGAGCGTACACATGACGCCGTGAAGTTTCTGGGAGACGATGATAGATGTAGAGGCCGGAAGACGGAGCTTCATCACAGTGAACGCACCTCATTTGAGAGCGCACGTCGAGCTGAGGCCTGAAGGACCTTATTAAACGGGCAGTAGTGCGCAACATGGGAGAAAGGACAGGAAGGACTTTGGCAGCTAATCTGAGTTGGTCGCCATTTAAGCAACAGGAGGCGGCAATCACATGATCTGAATTCAAATGACCGGATCTACAAGTCGCCGAAAGTTGCTTCTGACCTCCATCAGCTCCAATCTTGTCGTACGCTGAAACAACTGAGCAATACTGTTGCTAATCCGTCTGACGAGGAGGCGTGTGTCAATGTCGTGTACAATTCAACCTGTGAGCAGGATCCCGTTTGCATGGAACCAAGTGGATCTGGACAACAAGATTCCAGTCGTAAGCTCGCCGGATGACAACCCATCCTCTTGAACGCGATCTGTGATGGGTTGCAATGATCGTCTACACGATAGCTAGAGCAACGACTTGAACGAATACATGCGTTATCTGGGCTGCACTGGAGAGTACCCCGAAGGCGAAGATAGTAAAGTGAAAGCGCACACGACTCCAGAAACCCGACAAACTGAAACAAAGACGAACAATAGAGGAGAGAAAAAAAAAAGGTCATTAAGGAAACGCAGAAAGCATCGAGTGTGGTAGCGCCCTATGATAATTCCCCGCCTCGACGTGATCCGTTTTCATGCAGCTGCATCACCCGTCTTGCCGTTTTCCCCGGACCCACGTGCTTCACCATTTGTCCCTCTTCCCTTGCCAGTAAGACCCGCCGCTGCAAAGCCTCGTGCGATATAACCTCCACGACCACGTCCTCTAAAACTACCTCGTGCTCCACCTCGGTCTTCCCTGTCCGTTGCAATTTTGACATCGGCAGGGGAATCGTTAATTTTCTACAATACCCCAAATCAGAACTCGCATATGAAATGCAGAAATTTTCACTTACCTCGTTGTTCTTCTCAAGGCCGACTTTCATGGCCTCCTCATCGACGAATTCAACGTATGCTATTTTCTGACTCCGTCCCGGTGCTGTATGTGGGTATGATACGCGAACGATCTACAGTCTGTCGTTAGCAATAGGCCACGAGCACCCAAATGCCTCACGTACGCCTGATTGTTCTCCACCGAAAAATTCGCGCAGTTCTGCCTCGCTAGTGGGCGTTTGGAGACGAACGAACAGTGTCCAAGATTGCTTATAGGTTCGTCGAGACGTCGGAGTGCGCGTGCCTGCACTGTCAGTTGTCGGTGACTTCAGACCGCCTTCAAGGACTTCCGGAGTGGAGGCCTTGGCGACATCATCAGGTATTGGTGTTTCTTTCCCCGATTTTGGCTGACCAGCAGGAGGATCGACAGGAGATACGCTTGTGTCAGCCCTTTCCTCCGCAGAGTCCTTTTCCTTACTCTCTCGTTCTGGACGGTCTCTCCTTTCCTTCTTTTCCCTTCTTTTCTGCCTGTCTTTGTCACCTTTCTCGGATGTGCCTGTTGGAGTACCATTCGTCTTGGTTGGAGGGAGGCTCAGAGTATCCTCCTTCGGGGTGGCCAAGACAATGGGCGATGTCACGGCGAGTGGCGATTTAACTTCCTTTGGCATGGGCGAGGCAGGTTTCTCCGTAGGGACCGGCGTTGACCCCTTTGTTGGAGGGTTCGTACCAGCGTTTGGCAGCGAGGAACTTGTCGAGTTAGGGGTGTGAGCAACAGTGCCAGGAGCAGCAGCGGTGCGTCGGTACGCGTAGTTGAATCCTGAGAGATGTCAGCACGAACCGAGTGTTTGACCAAATCATTCACCTTGGCTTTTGAGCTCGGCGCTGATCCTGCCTTCTTTTATGTCAAGAACTAGGCATCCAAAGGCGGCGTCGCAGAGATTCCAATTCCA
>JBBPKM010000320.1:0-16665 GCA_038089255.1 Austroboletus rostrupii
GAGCGCGGGGCGGAGAGGAGGCATTCACCGGCAAATTCACAAGGCGTCGACGTCGCACGGCAAGCGTAGTACCAATGTGGCCAGGGGAAAGATACTCAGTGTCCGTGTCTTCCCAAGCGAATTTGGAAAGAAGCGGATGGCCAAGGAGGAGACGGAAGGTCCGCCCACAGATGTTTTTAGGAAGAGCGAAAAAGAGGAAGACGAGGTGATCAATGAAAAGACGATCATCGAGACAGGAACAGAAGCAGACTACGACGAGGACGCTCTACGAAAGTATCAACTAGAGCGCTTGCGGTACGTCATCTATCCGTGTACTGCAGCTACTTTCAGTCGCCTTCACGTGGACGACGTGACTGACTAATGTCAAGCACAGTTACTACTATGCAATCGTCGAATGTGACACGGTAGAAGCTGCTGTTCACGTATACAATGAACTGGAAGGAACCGAGCTGGAAAGATCCGCCAACGTGTTCGACCTCAGCTTTGTCCCGGAAGACATGACCTTTGATGATGAGCCTCGGTATTCACGTTCAGTCCTTTCGATTTAGCTGGGTTTCTCACCTCAGTCGCCCCGTATTCAGTGATGAAGCAAATCAACTCTCCAGCGCACCTTATCGGGCGGTCGAGTTTGTCACCGACGTGCGTACCTGTCGGTGTCCCTATCTTCCATTTGTGAACTGACACCTGCTCGACGCCAGGCCCTCCGCCACTCCAAGGTTAAACTCACGTGGGACGAAGAGGACCCGGAACGGAATCACGTCTTGCGTCGCCCGCTAACAAAAAAAGAGATCGAACAAGTCGACTTTCGTGCTTATATTGCTTCTTCCTCGTCTTCGGAGGATGCGTCTGAAGACGAGAATGGTGATGATAACAAGTCAAAAAAGACGAGTGAGCGAAAGACGGCCAAGAGTTCCAAAAAGGCTGAGAGAGATAAACTCCGGATGCTCCTCCTCGGAGGGAATGATGAGGAAATGCCAGAGGAATGGGGTAATGCATTTGATGACAAAGGAAGTAGGGCAGGGAGGAAGAACGAAGAGGGTCAAGGCAGCGATGTCGACATGGAAGTAACCTTCATGCCTGGTCTGACGGAGACGAAGAATCCAGAGGACGAGAACACTCTGGAGAGATATCAGAGGAAGATGAAGGAAAAGAGAAAGAAGAAGAAAGAGGAGGCTAAGAAGAGTCGAGAGGCTGACGAGGACGGCGCACCGGAAACGATGGCAAAGTCCGGTATGGATGACGAGTTCTTTGGCGTTGAGAGCGACAGCCAGAGCGAAGAAGAGGAAGTAGCCCCCAAACAGGCTAAGAAAGACACCACGATACCCAAAAAACGCACCGAATCTTCCAAAGCTGAGCTGGCTCTGTTGGCAGCATCCGATGGCGGGCCCACACATTTTGATATGAAAGCCGTGCTCAAAGCGGAGAAGCAGGGAAAAAACAAAAAGTCAAGAAATAAGTCGAAGAAGCGTGGGAGAGATGATGGCCTGGGTGACGGGCCGGATGAGATACAGGACGACTTTGTCATGGATGTCAAGGACGATCGATTCGCTGCGATTCATGAAGATCATCAGTTTGCGATCGACCCTACGAATCCACAGTACGTCTTTTTCCTTTTTTTTGACGCCTGTGAATTCGAACGCCAATGACAACGTGCTCTAACTTTCCAGGTACAAAAAGACTAGGAGCATGTCCGCACTTTTGAGCGAAAGCTCGAAACGCCGAAAAAGTAACACTCACACTGATCATCCTTTACGATCGCATAGCATCGGACAGCAGAACGGTCGTAGCTTGCAGAATCTAGTGGAGAGCATCAAGCAGAAAAGTGCTACTACTAGTCACGGCGGATTTGGGAAACGGCGAAAGCTCGGAAAGAGCTGAATCGGGCCTATTCTTGTATATTTGACTCTTGGGTTGTTCCTTGTCAAATTCCGTGGCATACCCTCAAATTGCATTTTCTTCGTGGTTTCTTTGAAAGTTGGCTATATCTGCGATAATGGCCGGTAATCCCGTAGATATTCATTGCGTTTCAGAAATAACATTATAGGAACGTGAGTTTTACTGGGAACATGAGAGAAAATGGGTCAAGTCCAGTCGTTTTTACCACCACTCAGACTGCGGAAGAACTCAGCATAAGCATGGTCGACATCGAAAAGAAGCTAGAAAAGGCAATGAATAATAAGCCTAGCACAACAGAATATTGCCAACCTGTCTCGACTGTTCCTCGGTGATCTCTTCTGAAGCCTTCATACCGTTGAGAGTGATCAACCTGCTGCAGCATAACGAAACAGAGAAGATGAACTGATCAGATCGGACTTGCCAGCTGACCATTCTGCTCCTTCCTTCCCAATCCTTACTCCCTTTAAACCTGGCATAGCCGGTGACGAGTTCTTGTAATATAGGGTGGAGCTGGTCTTTAGCACGGAGACGCAGCTTCAGAGCATCCATGAAGGTAATAAAGTTCTACAAGATGCGATCGTTTCAGATACGCTGCGTCGCAGGTAAGATGCCCACCTGCGTCGTTTCAGCGATCCATTTGCCAGTCTCTGGACCGGCTTCGCTCGAATGTTCCACCGTCGCCGGCACGCCAACCTTGATGCGATGCAGTGCGGCTGGGGCGTCCATCTTAAAGAGATCGGGTAGACGTCGAGATTGTCATAGAACAATGGACGACTACCCACGCGATAACGAGTCATGAATTGCTCGATCGAAGGGACGGAGTCCTTGACGAGCTTGAGCATCGTCATGTACTGAGAGAGCAGCTTCGTGCACGCCGGCGAATATCTCTCTCGCAGACGCGTTCGTCAGCAATGGTGGGCTGGTACGCAGCGCCGATCCGCAAAAATGTAGGACTCACTCGGCGGCGGTGAGTGCATCGCGGACGTAGGCTCGTTCGAGGTAGTCCAGTGCGACTATGATACCAAACAGTGTGGCCAAGAGAGAGTACTTTTCGCGTTCTGCGTTCGTAGCGTACAGCCGGACCTCTTCGTCGAGAGAGATCGGTACAGACATGATGTTGGTCAGATGATACTGATAATTTCCAAGTAAGGCTACATTTTATTTGTTTGTTTATTTGCAGCGACTATTTTTTTACGGGCTTTGGGGCAGGTGCATTAATGTCTGTGCAGGCCACCTCTCTACTAAGACCGAGGCGGGAATATTGCACACAGTGCGGGTAGGGAAGGCCGTTTCGAGCCTGCGAAAGCTCTCGTTAGGGCGCTACCGCCGTCCCGGCCACTACATGTCCTTCCGGGTCCATGACCTAGGGTACCACCTGCCAATCTTAAGCCCTATCGAGGGATTGGGCCCGTACGCAAAGACGTCAGGGGCGTGTGACACGCGCGGATGCAGCATCGGCATGCAGGGCACGACCACGGATAGATAGGGGGTGCACAAGTAGGGCCGGCCCAACGACGAGCCAGATGCACCCGATATGATGGATGCGCAACCTCCCGAAGTGATGTGAACACAGGGAACCTTCTCAAGACGCTTTAACGGTGCTATATGGTACCTCGAGTTCCGTCACGAGGTGCATCCACATGGGGTTCTGCGTATTTTTTTACCCCCTTTTTCGGAAACAATATACGAGGCGAGACTCGGGAATTAAAAGATCATTCGGTTTCATTCCATTATTCTCAGGCTGTGCATGTGGTGTTAGGGTGCTGGTCACCACGGCAGCGGGCCTGCGAGGTCCAGATCGACATTCACTCGGGACTAGATGAAGTACGCCTTCGAAATGTTAGCCTAATTATTATTCTCATAGTATCATAGACACGTTGGATAGCTGAAGAAGATATTGATACAGTATTTTGGCTGTAAGGCAGTGCTAACTTCTAACTTCTGTCACAAGTACTGATGAAAGCGTCGTACCTTGCAATTACGGCCACAATTGTCACAGGGAAACCGTCACGCTCCGAGGCACCCGAACAGATACTTAAATCCGCGAGGAACTTGGTGTGACCCACTGTACCTTTTGCTCCCTCATGTCCTCCGAGTTAGAGCCTATTATAGATACTATCCAGACAACTAACTATATAACCCGTATGTATGATTACTCGTATTTCCGGCCGATAACTAACTTTGTAGACAACTAAAGTTGCCAGCGTTGCTCTTCTGGTATACGATTATGGTGAGATGCATTTTGTACAGGCGGTAATCGTTTAATCCACCTACCTTGCAGTACTCACTTTTTCAAGAGAGGTATGCCATCTCCCTATCCATGTGTAGTTTGTGGTTTGACATTTTTCAAGGTGGACTACGTTTGGGTAAGATGGCGGTAATAAACACACCAGACACTGGTCTCCTGACAATCTCGCAGCGAAAACGCTGGTCTTGGATCTCCTTGACGTTCCTCATAGTATGTACAAAGCTCCCGAGACAAAATCGCCTGTTCTTTAGACTAATAACCCTGTAGGTGCGCTATGTTGGTCTCTCCTGGGCTATGTACGTCTATGGTTGCCATGTTGCATATAGAAGCTGACAATAATTTCGCACTCAAGTATATATGCTCTCTGTATGTTTTGATCCAAATGGATGACAATTCGGTTGATCAGACGCTTTTGCAGATGGTAGCACCTTTATCCCTGGCCCACAAAAAGTCAGTCTTTTTGCATTTTTATATAATTCCCATTAATTTTTTTTTCTCGTAGATGTATGGGCCCAATTTTCTGTTCCAAACTATGCTAAAAATAGTTCCTCCATAGTTGTAAGCCATCAATTAACCTCTTTCACAAGAACTACTGTGATGTCTGGATATTACAAAGGCTCCATCACAAATTCTGCATCAGAGTGGGAATATATAATATTTCTTACTGCAGCTGATCGTGAGTGATTGCACTTTCTCAATTTATTCTGTTTAGAGATGCCTTGGAATTTAGTGATGATGGTCCTGCGGGTATACGCAATGTGGAATCGATCTAATTTCATCCTTTATGCCTTGTTGTTTATTTCCGTGATACAGCTTGTCGTATCTATAGTTCTGGGACAACTCTATTGGAACCCTAACAATCTCTCAGGTATGTCCCAATAATCGCATGTGCTACTATGATTTCATGTGAACCACCCGTTTTTCAGTCACAGTTGTCCAGATCCTTGATTATTCATTTTGCAACTTTTCGTTCACATACATTCCATCGTTGTATTCGGTGTACGTCAACCTTCCACGATGGCTTCTCTCTGGTGCACTTTTGATTCTGGTCCTCGTCCAATCCTTGGGACAATCGGTCCGAATGTATAAAACAACGAAAATATGGCAACCTAATCGATACATGCAGTTATTCATGAACCACGGGATACATTATTTCCTCCTGTACGTTTTTGTCTCTTGTTTTCTTCTCATCGTTGGTCGCCGTCAGCTACTACACATCGCTGACTGCCGGGGAGCAGGAACGTGCTTTTCAGCATACGGTCTGTCATTAATGGCAATACTTCAAACAGTTTCTTGGTCGTCTCCCTGGAGGCGTTCGGTAGTACAGGCATATGCGTGATGATGCCTCGCTTCATCATCAGCGTGCGGGAGATGTATGATCGGGATGCCCGTGGCCGTTGGGGCGATATTGATACTGGATTCGGCGCGTCGTCGCAACGCGGTGGCGGTCATTCGGAAGACACCTTGTCTGCGATGGCTTTCGCAGACTCGGTGCCAAACGTCGAGGGTCGGTCTGTCGGTGCGCTGGACGCGGACGAATGTGCGGACGTTCGACTTGAAGCGAAAAACGGAGGTAACCCGTTGGATCACGATACCGTGGACAGGCACGCGGTGGGTGTGGATGCGATTCAAGTTGAGGCGAGGTTGGGAAATGGCATGGGCTATGTTTGAATGAAAATGCTATCTTGAAAAAAAAGGGTCTTCGAAGATCGGCTGGTGATGCATTGATGTCTGGTTTATGTACTATTCCACAGATTATTTTGTACCAATCATCGTGCATCATGTGTGAAAGAGTTGTGTATACATTGCAATACCGAGAAAACACAACATACACAAAGAACGCCAAGGTATACACGGCTGAAAGGCAATGATTCCAAAGAGGGTACCCCCCATGGATTCTGCGTATCCTGCCACCACAACGGCGCGAACTGCTACATATCATCATATTGTAGCCCAATAGTACATCCCCGGCGACAGAGAGTTAATATACTCTCTTTCTAAACATGACTTTGGCAGTAGCATTGGGAACGACAGCAACACCAAGTATGGTTTTCTTTGGTTGAGCCTTGCCATCTTCAAACTTGATATCGTATGACGCAACGACATACGCCAGCATCGTCTTCAGTTCACAGACTGCAAAGTGTCGACCGGGACTGTCGGCAAAATGTGTGAGTTCATGTCTGTGCGTGATGCCAGTCTGGCATGCATACCAAGCGTCTTTGCCGTGCCCGAACGGCAAATAATCCAGACCTGTCGAAACGAATTCATGTGTATCACCCTCTCCGCCCTCTCGTCGCAGATCAGAGAACCGGAAGGGATCAAATTCATGAGGATTGGGATATAATTTATCGTCGAGGTGAATCTCCCGGGAAGGCGCGGTGACCAGCGCTCCCTCGGGTATAAGCGTGCCGTCGGAAAGAGTAAAGTCTTTCATGGCCTTGCGCGTGAGGCTCGCTGAAAGCAAGGGAGATCGATCGCGAAGAGCAAGCTCCGTTTTCCATCTCACATATGTAGGCAACGTTGAAGGACTTACTCGTCGCAATTCCGGCCAAGCGTTGGCACTCTTTCAGGAAGCTGTCTATCTTGTGCATCTTTCCTATCGATGCTTCAGACCAGCCGTCTTCCCCCACGATCGAATCCACCTCTTCCCGAAGTGGTTTAATGTACTGCGGGTTTTCTGCCAGATAAAATAGCGCATGAGTAAAGCTCTGGATATGACATGGTCAGACATGAAGATGGGAATCGACTCTCTGACGATAACATACAATAGAGGTCGCCTATAGTATAGGTTCATAGATTAGCTTGAAATTAATGCAAAGGGGGACGTGCGCATGCATACAAGAATTGCGAAAAAGTTGATAGCCAGGATACGATCGGTCAAGTATTTGACTGTAAGCTCTGGACTTGGTTCTGACTCTAACAACCATGACAAGGCATCGTTCTGGGGGAAATGAAGTCAAAATTTGAAAAAGAGATCAGCTCGAAATAACAAACTGAGTCGTGAACCCTGCCCCCCGTACGCTCCTTCAACTTGAGCCTTAGTCGCTCATCGATCGTGGGGCCAAGTAACCTCAGTCCACGCTGCAAGTTCCCCGGAATGTTGGTCATAAATTTCACAACAAGGCTGTGAAAGTCAATCAACATACTGGTTGTGCGCGCTCAGAGACTCACGGTGCTAGAAAATCAGGAACAATCCTAACTATGAACGCCCCATGAAGCACGTCAAGCGCATATCGCATGTTGAGATCTATCCAGTCAGCATTTTGACCTATTATTTGAAGTTCAGGAAAGAATAGGAAGAAATATATATATGCATACACAACGGACGCCCCACGAACACTCTATTACTTGCTCTGCATACAACTTTCTGGATGGTGGCGAGGGCGGGTATCCTTTTCCATGCTTTAATTCCTCAGTTTGATAAGGCAGCCGTTCCGAATAAATCACGTTTCTCACCATGGCTTTTGAGTTCTAACACCTCGTCGAAGGCTGCAGAGATTTCATCTTGTAGTTCGTGGTATACGCCGGTGAGGTTGTTGTTCAAATGTGAACGAAAGGCTTCATAATGATATGGGTTGTGGTGCGCTTTCCAAGGCATTGTGTGCCTGGTTCTTATTTCCTTTGGGTAGAATTAAGCGTTCGCATAACACAAAAATTGATCACCGACAACGTTCGTCGCTTCATGGGATGAAAATACGTTTTCTGGAGCATTCAACACTTCTTCGAGGTGCTTAGGGTTGCCGAGAACGATGACCCAGTTGAAGCAGTCAGCAACCTTGAATGGCACAAATTTATACTAGAGACAAGATGACTCTGCATTTATGGGAAGCAGGATGAGGAGTTCACTCGCCTTGCTATATCCTTCCTGAATAACCTTGGAGCCATTCAAGATCCACGACCCGGGCCAGATGGACCACCCAGCTGTAGGGAAGGCATCGAGCTGGGCAAAGTTGTATACGGTTAGCAAGATATATGTCGCAATATTTACATAATGTATACTTTGGATCTTTTGGAAAACTTGTTAATCACAACCGTGACGATACTTATGACAATGCCTGTCCAGAGGATATGAGCGACACCTGGTACGCTATCTCCTAAATTCAGTGCAGAGAAGAGGTTGCGTCGTGCCCGTGGGAGCAAGGAGGAAACAAAGTGACCTGTGGCGTGCATGGTTGTGCGATAGATCGGGTGCTACAGATCAGAGCCCATTATATCTTAGATGACAATTCATGACATCTCAGTAGAGACATGATCATCTTACAAATGCGGTTAGCTTTGGAGCCTTGTCACTCCCGCCGGCTTCAATAAATGTGGCTATGGAAATAGATGTTAAGGTATTTCACATACATATGCTTCCAGTGATTTGGTCAGTGGGTCTGACTGGTCCTAACTGTCGGTTACCACCATGATCACCTAACTATTTTGCAGAGGGTACGCCATGTTTTATGTACTCGTTCCCTGAATGACGTGGTAACTAAGGACGTATATGACCGAACTTAAAGCTTCTTGAATTGATTGGCTTGCGCAAGGTGCTCATAAAGTTCCGGCATCCGTATGAGATCAAACATCGTCATGTAAAGCACAGTATAATGGATATTTAGAGTGCGTACATGGTTTATAAGCAACACCGCGACAGGGCGTGAAATCTGGAACAACCAGGTCTAAGATTGCGACCGAATCGAGCAACTTCCTTGCAAATCATGTAGCTGGCGGATTTGTGCCTGTATCATAAATCATGCACATATACACAGGAAATTATAGAGCCTGGCAGTTACCAGGCACAGGTGCGCTTGAACTTTCAGAATAGACAGAGGTCAGGCTTGTACATGTAAGTGACGTATCTTTCGGCCTGGAAACTGCTAGTGCATCCCGGTCGACACACCGCTGGCACCGACCTCCAGGCCCATCTGGCGTCAACGATAGTGCCCCGGACAATAAATAATATTAATAATATGGGCCTGGTTCGGAATCTGGTGCGACGAAGAGGCCAGGAAAGACTGAAACATTGTATGTACACAACGTCACAGTAGATCGTGGCCGTCACGGGGCGACTTGTCGAAATCTCTGCTGACTGGAAGGAAAGTGGGCGTGAAGATCGGTTGTGGCATGAAGAATGCAATGCTGTCAACTTTTATGTCAAAAAACGTCATTCATTCGAGTCAGCCTACAAAACGACAAAATAAGGGGTCATTTGGTAGTAGTTTGAAACCAAGGCTAGGAAGTGCACGGTCCACGTCCGAGGGTCTCACCTAAATGGCAGCTGTCCAAAAGGGTCCGACTCGAATGGTGCGGCTAGGAATAAGTGGATACCACATAAGTATTTACATCATGTACCCACACTCGCGTACGTGCACCAGAAGTGAGAACTGTATCGAGCCCCGGAAGCCTCTCCTGGCTGCATTACTTATGTAAAGTAATATCCTGATCCCGGTCGATTCCATGAGAGGGCTTAGCATGAATAATGATCACTGATAGGGAAAGATTCAGACTTGAAGGCTGTGGCCTCTTTGTAATTTGCCAACAAAGAGTGAGACTTGATGCCGTGTGAGGCACCGTTACAAAATAGAAGCCTTTAAGGTCAGCTTCCGATGTCACAACTGATGAATACTTGCATCACTCATCACTGGAAATCAAGATTCACATAGGGTATTCAGATAGGCACAACATCTAAAGCAAACAACTGATGAGTTGTAGCAAAGAGAGTGAAAGATTGAGCGTACCAATACCAACAGCGTCCAGTGTCTGAGGGGTGATGGCCATGAGCGGTTCAACATTCACGACGGCACCATCGGAGTCGGTGACTTGGTGTTGTATTGTACGAAACAAATCGTGTCATGTACTCACAGTTATGGTCGTCGTTGTCCAAGTTCAAGGCGGTGTCAAGCCTCGGTCGCCATGTTGGGTCGTGTATGTAAGCTATATTATTAGTAAGCAAAGCCACCTTGTCCCAGACCAAAAAAAGTCAAGGGAGCTAGGGATGGACGAGCCATTGCTCACAAAACGACTCCACATTTCTGGTCTCAGGCCATCTTTGACGCCAACAGACCTTGAGCGCCGTCTTTCGTCGTTTGGAAAGGTCAAGGCCATGGATGGTTTTGGCGCGCGCGACGGCCTCGGAGATCACAGAAAATTCGGTTTCGTGACGATGGAAATCAGCGCAAAGAGCTTGGAAAAATGTATGTTTTATATCTTTGTTTTCTACTTCTTCCGATCTCGTGTGACATATGTCGGATCATTGAAGAGTTTCTTGAAATAGGTTTAAACGTGCTCAGTGGTACGACATGGAAAGGAGCCAAGCTTCGTATTGGCGAAGCGAAACCCGACTTTCGGGAACGGTGTGGACTGCTTCAGTGCTCTTTGTTGTACCACACATGCTCATTTAACACGACGTGACTTCCTCAGCCTCGCCCACATCAACGCCAAACCACCACCACCTATTCGACAGAAGCGAACACGCGCCCGCAACTATGGCTATCCATCACCCACTCTCCCGCTGACTCCGCTCTCTGCAACTGCTGCTGCATCTACGTCAGGCTGGATCGTAACCCCTTCCGGCCGCGTTGTTCACCCGATGAGGATGCGACCCGAGCGACCCTTGGAGCCTATGAAAAGCGACCTCGGCATTTCCAATAGCAAAAATGCCGACAAAAAAGTGAAGAAACGGGTTAAACCACCGCTGGTACGAGCCCGACGGCGACTCATAGATCCCACAAAGTGGGATTCGGTGTATCTCAAGGGCGTGTTTTTGGACGCTGTTCCTATACCTTCATCCTCGTTCAAAGATGCACCTGAACCGGTCAAGAACAACATCACAGAGGAAGAAGACGAGGAGGAAGATAGAAGCGATACTTCATCTAGCCTCGTCCGACAAAGAGCCAGGTCATCGACACATCCGCCTATCCCGGGTATCCAACAATCACAGGAGTCGGCTACCACGGTGTCTTCTTGGGTACACGAAGATGATAGATCTGCTGATGTGCGCGAGGAAACAACTGCGGCGCTTGCGATGTTGGATGAGATGTTCGAAGGAAGGGAAGAATGGGATGGGAGAGAAAGTGTTGACGAGATCGAAGATCTACAGGATCTCGACCCAAGGGGGAAAGAAATATGTTTCGATCGGAAGGATGGAGTTGAAATGGTGCCTCGTGAGTGGCAGGACGGACGGACGAGATCCGACAAGGGCAAGGACAAAGAAAACTCGCGGAGAGAGGCCGATCGCTTGGGTTATGAGGCTGAGCCAGAGACGGAGACAGCAGATGTAGAGATGGAATACAACGGCCCCTCAGTTGGCGACAAAACTCCAGCTCAAGCCGCTTCACAAGTAAACTTGAAGACCCTGTTCGCACCTCGGGAAGAACGTTCGTTTGCTTGATACTTGCTTGCCTCCTTGTACTGAGGCATTCATAGCATCCTTTTCTTTGCTCGAGCATCTTGACCTTGCAGTCGACCTTGAGCTTGACGATGACATTCTTGGAATTACTGCGCAGCCTGATACATTGCAGGAAAGTCGACCTGAGCCAGGCTTACCGGCACCTCATATTGCACATACGTCTGCCCCAATGCCAATGACGAAGACACGCTCTCGAGTAACGGCTGATTCTTCCCGACCTTTACTTTTCCCTCCGCTGGACTCACTCGCACCTCACCGGAACGGCGCTTCGACGTGCTTCTTATTTCCACCAGCGACACAAGTTCGGGGTTTGCACTCCCTCCCGGCAAGTATTACTTTTACTCGCTCACCTCAAGATACCCCTGAGTCCATCCGTGAAAGGTGGGAAAAGGACAAGTCTGCGCTGACGCACGAGTGGAAGAAGGCATGGCGGGAAGCTAGAGGAAGTAAGAGGGGCAGGGTTGTTGCCGGAGGCATTGTCTAGGGCATGCTAAGGTAGGGCTCACCAAGTTTCGTCCACTGTCACGCGCCAAAGCACGACGATACTTTTTAGAGGATCATAATATCTATCTTGACAGTATCTACAAGATGTTGTTTCTAGATTTTTTTCCCACATGCCGCCGTTTGATTGTTTTTTCTATTCTATAGCCCATCGTCACGCTTTGGCAGGTGACAAGATGAGCCCTATCTTATGCTGTCGATAGATTCCCTGGTGGTATTCGGCAATTTTGTCGCAGAACTTTGCGTTTACTGGCTGTCCCTTTGTTTACCTCAAGATGTACCTGAATACACCCGGAACTTCGGGCTGATACACGAAAGCACGCCCGGATGGCATAAAAACAGAGATCAGTGCTACTGGCGAGCGTTGGCGGCAGTCACCAAGGTATGTCGTTACTAAGAGCTCGTAACTCGATTTTCAAATGTCCTCCTGCGGTGCACTACGTGTTTCACGGCAGACACGACGGGGTTTGCAACATTTAGCCTAGGCCAAAATGTGAGACCAAATGTGCAAGTGTGTTTGGTTTTATTGTGACCCATCACAGCTTGATCCCCGTACGTACGGATCATTGGATTTTCCGCCTGCGCTATGCTTATCTGTGTGAGCTGCGGATCTACTGCAGACTCGGACTCAAGAATTGTTTCATGAGAAAATGTTACAGCACAAAAAAGTTGTCGCCAGTGGATTGAGCTACACGGTGCTCGTGTCTGGCTAGCTCTAGTTGACAAGAAACTCCGGAAATACGGACATTGCCACCTAGCCATTTCCCGTTTCGATACACTTCGAGGTACGCCGCAACCTTTATCTATCGCCTTCTTTATAGACAAGAGCGCTCCACGAGTACGTTTTCGTACGTTGGCAACGCCCTGTTAATGCAACTGCGATAGTGCGTCAAGGATTAATGTCTCGGTATCATGGAGCTCGTATCGCAGTCGTTCAAACATGTTGCAGCGACACTTTATATCCAACTGTGCGGATCATTTGATTTGGCGGTATCATTTCCTCTCGGACGGTCCCGTCCGGCTACTAGTGAAATGCGCTATAAAACGTTGACGCTAGAACACAGCATCGGTCTCCTCCAGTTACTACGCGTGTTTGAAAAATGGCACCCAAGCAATCACCCCCCTTCCGCGCTGAACACATCGGATCCCTGCTCCGTCCAGATTACCTTCTTGAAGCTCGGAAAAAGTTTGATAAAAAGGAGGTCACCCAGGAGGAACTTCGAGAGGTCGAAGATCGTGCTATTAAAACGGCGATCGACATACAGCGAGAGGTTGGCATAAAGAGTTTTACGGATGGTGAATATAGGTTGGTAATCTATGTTTCATAGCTGAAGGCCGTGCTAACGTTCTCGGATCTAGGCGCCACATGTACGTATCGTTGTGATAAA
Organism: Austroboletus rostrupii; assembly: GCA_038089255.1. Classification (NCBI taxonomy): domain Eukaryota; kingdom Fungi; phylum Basidiomycota; class Agaricomycetes; order Boletales; family Boletaceae; genus Austroboletus; species Austroboletus rostrupii. The sequence goes on from JBBPKM010000320.1 coordinate 13,424, forward strand.
AACATCATCCTACGGCTAACTTCGGATAACAAAAAAAAGGTTTTACGATGGATTTTTTGAGTATCTGGAAGGGTTTGAAGGTATGGCTATAACTTGCAATGGGGTACGACAAGATCGGAGCTGACTGTTCCGGCCGTAGAGGTCAACAACCCCCCTTTGGAAATCTTCAAGGCAGGTGCTCGGCTCATCTATCGCTGCCGGACAACATCTTATCGCACACCAGCTCTATGTCCCGGATATCCATGCCTTTGTTACCAACAGTAACCAACAACACACTGATCACAAAAGTTTAATGCTGACGACCGATCCCTTCCCAGACACCAAGCCAGCATCCACGACGCTGTGCACGGGCAAGATCAAATACGTCAAGTCGGGTTACCTTCCCCAATTTGAAGCACTCAAAGAGCTCGTTCATCCTGACGAGGTCAAAAACATCAAAATGACCTTGGCGGCCCCTGAGTGGTTTCATCTACGTCACGGTGCGCCTTCTTCCCCCGGCTCAGTGTACACTAACTAATGTATTGTCCGTCAGGCGAGCATGCCTTTAAGCCCGGGGTGTATCCCGACCGCGAAGCCTACTTCGATGACATCGCTGCCGCGTACCGACAAGAGCTCGACGTCCTCTACAAAGCCGGCTGTCGCAACGTCCAGATCGACGATCCGCTCCTCGCCTACTTTTGTGCTGTGCCGATGCTCGAAGGGATGAAGAACGAGGGCGGGGACCCCGATGCACTCCTGGATGCCTACGTCCGGCTGTACAATAACTGCCTTGCGACGCGTCCGAGCGACATGACGGTCGGCCTGCACCTCTGTCGCGGCAACTTTCGACACTCGATCCATTTCTCCGAGGGCGGGTATGACGTGATCGCGGTCAAGTTGTTCAACGACGTCAACGTGGACTGTTATTACCTCGAGTACGACACTGAACGCGCCGGTGCGTTCTCTTTCTTCTCTTTCTTCTTCTTCTTTCCCACTCCACCTTCTTGACGTTGGCTTGACGTTGTTTTTTTTTTAAAAAACAACTTTGCAGGCACGTTCGAGCCCCTGCGATACCTTCCCAGACACAAGTCGGTCGTTCTCGGCCTCGTCACGAGCAAATTCCCACAGCTCGAGGACAAGCCGGCACTCCAGAAACGCGTGCTCGAGGCCGCGCAGATTATCGCGAGTGGAACGGAGGGCGAGACGATCGAGAAAGCACTGAAGCGCATCTCCGTCTCGCCGCAGTGCGGTTTCGCATCGCACGAAGAGGGCAACCTGCTTGGGCCGGACGACATGAAGCAAAAGCTGCAGTTGGTCAAGGACCTCGCTGCTAGCATCTGGACGGACGCGTGAGGTATTCGTAATTTAACATGTTCGCTCCAGTTCGATTGCACGTATGTATGTTATTGTGTATGTATATCCGGTGAAAGAAGCCATGGTCTCGAAGTCTCGGACAGCGGAGATGCTGCATACGACATCCTTTACTAGTCTAAAACGAAAAAGTCGTGCTGTATCTATCGCTTGGAAACCCCGCTGCCAGCAAACAGGGTATCGTCCAACCACCTTCGCAGACAATGTCATAAGATTTAGAGACGGGAATGAGACTTTCCTCGACGTCGGGTCAATCCTGTCAATCATTCCCGGCTCCCTTCCTCGCTCTCATACGCGCTCAACAGTTCGTCGTACCCTTCGTCATCCCCTTCATCCGCTGAGTCACTGTCCCGCATACGTCTCGTCTCTCTTCCCCCTGGCGACACTTTTCTCATCCGAGCGTCCCTCGGCACCTTGCGTACAAACGGCGGACCCGACAATACCCCTTCCTCTACATTCCCCACGTCTCCCTCGTTGACACCCCCTGAATAGTGGTAGTTCTCCATCTTGGGCGTCGTCGTCGCAGACTCGGTCTCGCCCGTCCAGTCGGGTGCCAAGCTTAGCAGATTTGGACTCGGTGTGCGTACGTCCGCACGCCGGCGTGGAGACGGAGCAACGATCCCGGATGGCCGTGGCGCCGCCCCATACCGCTTGGCCCGCATCCGTGTCGACGCCTTGCCCGAGGGCGTCCGGTCCATTTCCATCGCGTACCCGGACTCCCCCGACCCTGAAGCAAGCGTCTCCGCATCGCTCTCCCGGTCAGCACCGTGCACCGTTGGCGTCCGCTTGTATACGAGTAGTGCGGAGGTGGGCGGCTCAAGCGGGACGGCGCTCGTCTCGCTGAGCGTCGATATCGAGCTCGTCCCGACGTGTCCCCCACCGTTCGCTCTCTCCCCGTTGACGATACAAACGCCCGGCCCAAAGACGGCAGACATGAGCGGCGTGTGCGGCACCGGCGGAGAGGCTATCGTAGTCGGCGAGTCGAACCCTGTCGTTGCCACTCCTATCTCGATGACTGCTGTCGTTGTCGAGGCAGCCGGGTGATCCCGCTCCTCAAGATGCTGTTTCCATCCACGTTCTGACGCCGTATCCACTTCCTCCGCTGTCAAGCTGCCACTTGACAAAGGATGCCCTGCACTACCACGTCCATCAACACCGCCCGACGATGTATTCCACGGTAAACGCGGCGACCGCGATGCCAGCGCCATTGGTGACACCGACTTGCGATTCAACGGAACTCTTCGACTCAACGCCGCCGACCCATCTGATTCGTAATCTGAGCGTGGGCCGGACCCAACCACGCTTGAATGCGAATACGGCGATCGATTCGTTGCTTCCGGGAACGACAGCGACGACGTCGAAGAAACAGATTCTTGTCTGATTCCATGGCCATTCTTGATGGACGACAACACGTCGCTCCATTGACCACCGCGGTACTCGGGTGTCGCGCCCTCGGAATGCGCCGGCGAGTAGTATTGAGGTTGAGAGGACGAGGCCTTGGTCGTCATGAGATCGCGCGCGCTGAGCATGAGTGGCCGGGGAACGCTCTTGGTTGAATGATGAGACGACTGGAATGCCAGAGAAGCGAGAGAAGCACCCGTTCGATGAATAAACGACGCGGCTGATTCGGAGTCCGAGTCCCGGACGGGGATGATGTTGGGACTAGATGGCGCCGTGGCATACTGTCGGCGAGGTTGAGGAAGGAAACTTTCCCGAGGGTTACGGAAAACACTAGGTCGGGGCGGATCTCGGGCGACGTCCTCGCTCCCGCGCTGTGCCCCAGGCAATGATCCCCGTCGCTGACTCGGCGATTCTGCGCTGTGCGAATTCGGCCAACTGCTACGCCCCGCAGCCAATTCATTCGTAGCGCTCGGGGAAGCCAACTCTCCTGT
>JBBPKM010000321.1:0-16659 GCA_038089255.1 Austroboletus rostrupii
GGCTCACAAGGAGCAACTGATAAGGGACATCTAGGGACGACCTAGGAATGGCTCAGGAGAGCCCAGGAGAGGCCTGGAGGATGCCAGGAGCATACAGGGGCGGAGGGATCTCTGGTAGGAGCAGTAGAAGTTGGCTGATCTAGGAAAAAGTGTAGTGGGGCTACCAAGGTAGGAACAAGTTGTAACACTTGATGCCATTGAACATATGGCACAATAAAATTATACTTCCACTATCATACAGTTTGTCGATGTCCCCCACCTGGACATTGTTTTAAAGACCCCATCAATGGGGTAATCCATTCTCTCACATACGATCAAATCCTTGCTGATCCCCAATTCATGTCCACCATTGATGCATACCTTGAACCAAATTCTGCCACCCACACCATCTATGTCTCTTATTTGCAGTGCACCAATGTCCTATCAATGGCCAACGTTCTGGTCATGAACCCCACCACTGCACCCCATGGGCATCACCTCCTCCAACTCCATAACCATTTGAGACAGAATTTCATGACAGTGATGCATGAGCTAGACTTAACAGATTTTTACCTGGATGTTGATCGTTACTGCTCAGAAATGGCAAAGCAACCCACTCTTATAGAACAGCTCAGCTCATCTCTGTTGACACCATCGGCCTCCTTGTCTGCCCTTGATCCAAGCGAGGAATGACTCCTCACATGCATAGATGCCTGGTGGACAGGCAACAATGGATTTGATCCATTACCTATAAACCACCCTTGATATGCAAAAGCATGCTTTCAATGCCATCACATTGGGCATTGACAGATTGACTGTCATTTTTACCAGTGCTTTGACTGCTTATGATGGGCTCCTGGACATCACACCCATCAATGCCCCCTTAAATGCCCAACTCCACATCCATCACCTCCTTTGTCATCCTCATTCTCTGCCATCTTGGCATCATCTCATTGCACTACAACCACTTTTGGCCTGCTGGTATCCCCTGTAGGATTCCAACCCCCTCCACAAGGAACCTCTCATTGCCATCCATATCCCCCCATGCATCTATATCACCCCACTCCACATTGTGAACCAACCCCTTCTCCATCCAATGATGGTCTCAATGACGTTGCTTATGCTAATATTACTGGCTCCCCAGGTGTGGGCTACTTTGATTTATGAGTAATCTCTTGTTGGAACTTTGAGTGTAATTGGAGGGTAGTGTTATGATTCGTCTTTTTTTTTCTCTTTGCTATGTCTTCATTTGGACTTATTCTTTTCTTTCATTGATATCCTTAATGGACCACTTAGATATTGTGCCCAGTTTGCCAGTTTCCCTCATTATGTTATTTCTCCTTCATCATGTACTGTGGCTGACTGATATATCAGTCAGCCTATTCATCATTCTTAGTCTAGTGGTCTGTGCTTGCTCATATAACCATTTATATGAGCAGATACCAATGATGTACACTAGTTTAGTTTTCCCTTGTATTCACCTGAATATGAATTCTCTTTTCTAAGCTCCTCAATGTTCTCTTCCATTGAGTCCCTTGAGCACCAGAGTCCTCGTCTTACTCTTGAGTAGACACTTTCTCTTTTACGATCAGAGTGTCCACCTTGTCATCGGGCTCTCTACAAAACACTTTCTGACTCAGAAGGAAGTCATCATCTTTGAAACCCCGAAGACAGTTATCACCTCACCCAAGGAAGTCTATGACAGTGTTCTTCAAGGGCTATGCTCTGACCTACCTGGTCGAAGTGTAACAAAATGGGGATCAGCAAGGATCTGTTCATATGTGACAGACTGTGTAGGGTTTTAAATAGCCTCTTTGAAATGGTGGGCAAGGCATGGGGTTTCTACAGATTGGACAACAGCTGGGGTGTACACTTCTGTGGTACATGTAGAAGAAGGGGTAACTCTAGTAGAGGCTGGGAGAGATGAGACTGAAGAGATAGAGACAGTGTGGGCTGTGGGAGACAACATTGGGAGGAGGATGCAAATGGAGATTTAGGTATGGTTGAGAGAAAATGTCAAGGGATGCAGCTTTTTATAGTTGAGGAGAGCAGACTTTGCATGTTTGAGATCCTGCTCTGGGACCCACAAGTCTTCTTCAGCAGTATAGTCCTTCCATCAGATCAGGAAGGAATGGATATGCGGAGCTTCGTGATGGCATATGATTTTTTCTATTTTGTACTCTTCCTCTCCTGCAATAAGGTCAGGGAGTGGCACAAGGAAGTTTTTTCCATAAATATCATTTTCCATGTATCATGTGAGAAGAGACACATGGAAGACATCATGGATCTTCCATGAGCTAGGGAGGCAAAGACAATAAGAGATAGGAGATAGGACCTGAACTATGGTAAAAGGTCCTTCTTGCTTGGATGCAAAGTTCGGGTTGGAGAGGAGACATTTGAGGTTTTGGGCTTCTAACCAGACCTTGTCTCCTTTGTTGAATAAGGTGAACCTGCAACATGATTGTGCTGCCGTCGTCTGTCTAGCTAGTTTGTGTGCCACCAAAGCTTCCTCTTGGGCTGTGGTAGGTTTCTTGAGGCATTTTTCTATTGCAGGTAATTCTGAAGGGTGCATATTCATAGGGAGGGCTATGGGCTTATACCTTATTGCTAGGTAGAAGGGGGATTTGCCAGTGATGGAGTGAGGTTGGTGATTGTATATGAACTCAGCCATAGTAATGTGTTCTGTCCAGGTGCCTAGGGAATTTCCACAGACGATACAAAGATAAGTCTCTATCTCTTGATTCACCCATTCTGTTTTCCCGTCCATTTGTGGGTGATATGCAGATGATAGGGCAATGTTGTAATTGAGAAGATGGTTGAGTTCCTTAGCAAAAGACAAGGCAAATTGAGGACCCCAATTGGATATAAGCTTCTCATATAAGCCAAAATGGTGGTAGATTGAGTGGAAAAAGAGGTTCACAATTTCTTCTGCAGTGACAGCTTTTGTGGTAGGGCAAAGAATCACCCCCTTTGTAAGCCCATGGTTGACCATGACTAAGAGGGAATCAAAGCCAGAAGAGAGGGGGAGGTCAGTAATGAGATCACAAGAGAGCTGTTGAAAGGGGCAGGTGCAAGAGGAGGTAATAGGGGTAAGAGGAGGTACTGTAGGGTGGGTGTTCGATTTATTTTGTTGGCAGATAGCACAGCTGGCGATAGGAGCAGACAAAAGATGCAAGGCCAGGCCACCAGAAGTCCAAAGTGACAAGCTGGCAAGTTTTGAGGTAACCAGGATGCCTAATGGTAGGATGGTTATGGCAGCAAGCAATGATTGAGTGATGGAGGGTAGGGTCAGGAGGGACATAGATGTGATTGTGATAGAAGAGAACACCATCATGATGCTACCAATCAGAAAGGCAGGAATGAAGGAAGGTGGGTAGATCCTCATTTAAGAATTGTAACAATTGAAGGATGAGGGGGTTGGAGGCTAAGGCCGAGGAAATGCAATTGTGAAGAGCAATGTCAAGAAGGTTAACAAAGAGAGATGGGGGAAGAAGGGTGACAGCATTATTGTTGGAGGAGTTATTGAGACAACGATCTGGACGGCAAGAGAGAGCATCTGGGCTGGCAAGAAGAGCACTGGGTACATGGATCATTTTAAGATCATGGTCAGCGATATTGACAAGCCATCATGCTTGGCAATGATTTAACTTCTGAGGTTGTTTGAAATATGTGAGATTTTTATGGTCCATGAAGACCTGAATGGGGAAAGTGGAGCCAAGGAGATAATGGTGCCAAGCTTGAAGTGTGCAAATGACAGCAAGGAGTTCATGGATGTAGATGTCATAATTGCGTTCTGTGGCAAAGAAAGTTGGAATAGATAAGAATAGGAATGCCAATTCCCATTTTCATCTGTCTGGAGGAGAATGCCACCTGTTGCATATTTCGAGGCATCTATAGCAATAGCAAATGGTTTGGAGGAATCAGGAAGATGGAGGACAGGTTGTGAGACAAAAATATCTTTGAGGCATTGGAAAGCAGCTTAACAGGCATCTGTCCAAGACCAGGGGTGGTCTTTCTTTGTAAGGTCAAGGAGGGGTCATGTGATATCTGAATAGCCAGGGATGAAACGACAATAGAAATTGGCAAAACCTAGAAAAGATTATTATGTCCTTAGGTTTGGTGGGTATGGGCCAAGACACAATCCCTTCCAATTTGACCAGGTCCATTGCTAACGATCCCAGTTTGGCAATCATATCAGGATAATCTACTTGTTCAGTATTAAAAAGGCATTTTGTGAGATGAAGCCAGAGATGGAGGTCGTGCATTTGTTGCAAAACATGACAGGTTTTTTCATTATGAACAGCTTGGTTCAGAGAGAATATGAGGATATCATTCATGTAGATAATAATATGTCCTTCTGCAATGAGGTCACAGAATTCCTTATTCATGAACCATTGGAATGTTGCAGTTGTGTTTTTGGGTCCAAATGGCATGACTACAGGTTTGAACAATCCAAAGTTTGCCATCCTTTTTTTTGACAAAGAAAAAGAGAGCAGCTTGAGAAGAAGTGGAAGGGCAAATCTTGCTGGACTTGAGGTTTTCATCTAAGAATTCATCCTGGGCTTTTCATTCTTCTTGAGTCAGTGGGACAGTTTTCCAATTTTGGGTGTAAATCTTTTGGACAGATTGATCTCATGGTCGCAGTCCCTAGATAGCAGAAGTAGGGTGTTCTCATTAGAGAATATATCAGCGAAGTCCTGATATTGGAGTGGTAAAATGGCTTCTTGCTTTTTGACATGAATTGCCAAATCAGTTGACATAGTAAAAACAGCACACATCAATTCAGGATTCAAGATACAATGCCCATTAGCAAGGATAGTTTGAGAGAGTGTGGGAAGGGGTCTAATATAAGCCATGTTGCAAGCGAGGGCGAGATTGGCACAAAATATGTTATCCTCTATCTGATTCCAGTATCCAAAAAGATGTTCATCGATGAGAGCATCAACATTGAGATGTCATGGTGGTGGAGTTGTGTAGTTGGGCCTCTGTTTATTGTAGAGCCCTTCTTTTCATTGTTTTTCTTGCTTATACATGGCTAAGAGGTCAGCAGTTTGGTCTGAGGACGCTGGGACATCAAGGGTTTTCTTCCCCCAATCAATGATGGGGTTGACACCTGTTAACCAAGGGAAGCTGAGAATGACTGCCTCCTTTCCACAATTCATGAGGTAAAATTCTGTTTTGCAAGTATAGCCATTTATATTAACAAACAATGTTACACTTGTACTGGGTAGGTCCAAGTGTAGCCCTTGAGAGACTTGACCTCCAGGGCAAGACAAGATTCCAGAGCAATCAGATATCCTATCAGCATACTAGCATGAATAGAATCAAGATGAAAGGATGGAGTCCAGTGAAGGACTCATCAAAAATGCATGCCATATGGCCATGCCAAGATACAGGGGATACAAGAGGACTTGGAGACGGCCTCAGGGAGCTGAAGTGAAGGCTGAAGATCAAGCCTATGATTAAGGGAGAATCAAGCTAAGGTACATGGATGTGCATCTAGGTCTTATATACTGTTGGGCAATATCCAAGAAAGGAGACGAAGAGGACTGAGTCAGAGATAACAAGAATATACAAGATAAGAATGAGTCAGAGATAACTGATAAAGGGTTCAGGGTAAAGGGAGATCATGGATCAGATCAAAGGAGCAAGATAGGAAGAAGATCTAGATGTACAACCATAAGGCAGATAGGAGCAAATGCGAAGATCAAGGAGAAAGGCTGAGAAAGGGAACTCAGCTATGAATACACCCATATAGGGGATGACAGAGAGATCAGTAGACGAAGAGAAATGTCTGTGGTACAGGGATCCAAAGAGAAACAGATAGGTCAAAGAAACAAGGAGGAATAGATGAGGAGCACCAAGGAGGTGCGACGAATCTAGAGGAGACTTGCTGTTGGAGCAAGCGCAGTCCAGTGACTGGAATAGCACCATCAAGATGCAACAAGGTCCGGAGGGACATCTGATAAGGATCAGATGCAACAAAGATAAGATCTGTTGGAGATCTTGGAGACCACAAGGCAAACTTGAGATTCCTGTGAAAGATAAGCACAGGAAAGCGCATGGACACCATGAGGAGATGCCCAGGGTCGAGGGGAAGCATTGGCTGATAAGCCAGATGCGCAGCAAGGAGTTCCTGATCATATGGAAGATAATCAGGAGATCAGGAGGAGGACTGATGATCAATCAGTGAATACTTGGCGGAGTTCTGAGACTGTTGATGAGGCAGTGACAGGGGAGAGTCCAGGAGGTTCGGAGACGTCTTGGGATCAAGCAGGGGGTGCACTGAGAGTGCCAAAGAGAATTCAGGGGGTTAGAAGGAGTTCTGGAGCAGGAGGAGATCTAAGTGCAGGAGAAGCGGAGACACATCAGGGAGGGTCCAGATGGGTTGGAGCAAGTTCGGAGAACTCCTAGACGCATTCTAGAAGTGATCAGATCAAAGATACACATAGTGGATAGCCATATGTGACAGGTACAAGGAGAAGACATATCTGGAAGGTGCCAGATATAGATCAGGGAGCCTTGAGGCGGTAAGGGAGACCAGAAAGGACTGAGGAGCATCCAGGGGAATGCTTGGAGCGATGAAGGACAATTGGCTTTGAGTCTTTTGTTAAGATCAAAGAGTTCTGGTTAGATCCAAGATCAGGAGATGATCTGGAGTTCTAGTAAAGTCACAGTAAAGCGTTATCTCAATGAAGAGGATGCATCAGGATATGCCCAAGGGCACACAGAGGTACTAGGGACTCTTAGATCTGGTCAGGGATGCCGGAGATATCAGGAAACATTTGACAGAGGTCAGATGTGACAATAGATGGCCAGAAGGCCCAGATAACAATAGGTGGCTTCGGAGAGAAGCCCAGTATATGTAGATGATCAAAGGAGGACTTCCAGGAGTTGGGCCTGAAGTCAGATACAGGTGTAGGAGAAGACTCTGATCTAATTGTGAGCCAGATCAGGGAGAAGCGGTCAAAAAGGAGCATCAGAGGAGGCTGATGCAACTAAATACAAGGGAGATCTTTTAGGAGCATGATCCAGGGAAAATCTGGAGACCTGGGGGCGCTTTTAGGAGGACCAGAGGTTGACCTGATGAGGAGAAGATGTGAACTTAGTGAAGAGATCATTTCAGGATAAGATCAGATGATGTCAGGTCGAAGTACAAAATGTCTGGTAAGCAGGAAAAGCATCTGGAGTATGCCAGATGTGATGCAGAATAGGTTGATCAGGTTATGATCCTGATCCAAGGATAGGAGGAGGCTGGGTAGCTTATAAGGAGCATCTGATGAGAGACATCTAGGGATGACCTAGGAATGGCTCAGGAGAGCCCAGGAGAGGCCTGGAGGATTCCAGAAGCATACAGGGGCAGAGGGATCTCTGGTAGGAGCAGTAGGAGTTGGCTGATCTAGGAAAAGGTGTAGTGGGGCTACCAAGATAGGGACAAATTGTAACAGACAGAAGGGAAGAATTAAGTACTACAAATGTGCACCTTGAGCCCCTAACTCTTCATGCCCCTGAGTCCACCCAGATGTCTGTGTTCAAGCCAAAGACAATCGCTGCACTTCTCGCTAACTCGCTGCTTGTGTTGCCAAAAGATCATGCCATCTTCTGCAACAAGTGGGATGAGTTGGTGAGCATCTTCAATGTATAAGTTCCTGAAGCTTTAGTAATTGAATGTTATAGGTGAAGTGGAGGGTAGAGAAATGGAAAAAGATACCTGAATTGAAGTCTAGAGCCACTTATCTTTGGCACCAGCTAGAATGGGAGTTGCAGGTGGTCGAATACATGAGCTTCATATGGGACAGAATGCAGCCATGAGGGAAAGGCATCGCAGCTGCAAAGCTAAGCCCAGATGTACCTCTTTTCAAGCCTTGATTCATTCTGGCTTCATATATGCACATGCAGAAGTGGCATATGGCCACTAATATCGATTCTGTGGTGCAATACTTAAAGCCCATCAACATTGTCCACCCTCTGTATTACCCAGAACTCACCTATTGTCCCCAGTGTCAATTATGCTCTAATGTCAAGTGGGATGGCTGGAATGGAACTGGCACCCATGAGCTCCATGGCATATCACAAGACGAGGTGGCAGTGGGCTTGCAAATTCGGTGCAAGGCATGTAGACTGAAGATGAAAGATACGGCTGTGTGGACTGAGCAACCTGATGATGAAACAAGTAGCAGTAACATACCTGTGTGCCAACATGATAGCTACTGCTACTTGACAACCAGCACAGTGTACTGGAAGAAATGGGAACATTGGAGAATTCTGCGTGAGTCTCTGAGCCCAATTTGAGTTAGGACATGCATTTACTGACCATCTGATATCTATACCAGGCAGTATTCCCATCTTTCACCACCACTGTGGCTTGACATGCAATCTTTTTGATCTCATCATTGAGCTTCAGCCATCCTCAACCTTGGGTGGGATTGCAGAGCAAGTTAAATGTGAGTGCTCACTGTTAATCCTAGAAAAAGAAATACTTATCTTGAAATACCTTACAGAGCTCCACTTGCTAGAATACAATTGCTGCAAGTATGAATATCTTGTCAGGGTCAAGGAGAACATCAGGCCGAATATGGTGTTGTCATACCTCAAGTGCAACGATGCCAAGAATTACCTACCATTCTCAGCATTTGATGACACAATGGAATACAATACCCAATGCATATCTGCTAACATTATTTCAGAGACTTACCTGGATTTCATTGTGTGTGAAAGGGAAAATGAATGCAGATCCTACATGTGCTTGCTAACAGGTATGTGAGATCTTTGAAATAACCAAAAAAACTCACATGTTTCAGCCATCTGCTGCTCCCTTGACAGCACCTTCAAGATCTCCAACAAAGCAACAGTCTCCAACAAAGACTGCCAGCAAGCAAGGTACCTAAAAGAAGGAGTATTGAGCATTATTAACAAGCACAATGAAATCATTGCTTGGATAAGACTAGCTTACTTAGTACCATGATAATCTAATCAGTTTTTGACAGTGCTTCTGTCAATCCAAGGCAAATGCTGAAATAGTGAAAGTCCTTACTGGCTTGAAGCACTGTGCACAGCTCCTTGACTGACCATTTCCAGAAATTTTTGTAAGTGACAGCTGTTGTATGGTCAGGAGTGCAATCACCTCTGTCTTTCCCGAGAGTAAGTCAATTTAGGACGTTTGGCATTTTATTGCAAGGTACATATATTTCTCGCTTACTGATTTAAATCAAATACACATACTAATATAAATTATACTACATACTTAGGTACATGGTGACTATTTTAAGCAGCCAGAAAAATCCACACCAAGCTGCAGTTATGTCTGACATCACAAATGCTATACTGGAAAAGCATGCAAGCAAAGAAGATGGTGGTGCAAAGTATTGGAAGAGAGAAATTCAAGAGCAGCGATTATCAGCTGCATATGATAAATGGACTAAGAAAGGAGATATATGGTCGCTCGCATCAGAAAAGGTATCCTAAATCACACAAGTGCTAACATTGCTCATAATTATCTATTTAAGGTTCATCAAGAGCAACTGAAACATGTTCAAAAAGAATGTTTGCAATGATGTTGACAAGACATGTTGTCTGATGGAAGCCGGATTGAAGGGTGTCATAAAGCATGGAATATGCTTCAAAGGGCACAGCCAAGCAGCATCGTTATGCTTGCTGCGCTAAGCCATGACTTTGTTCATCGCAGAAACATTTGCATTGCATCAAGAGGCACTGAGAAGACCCCATTTATTGCTGTGACATCCAGCTCCCACCACACACAACTAGCCAATGCCATTGCCAAGATATATAGCTAGCTGCCCCTGAGTAACTCATTTCCTAGCCGAGAACTCTGCTTCACAGATTCTGGCGAAATCTTTGGCTTGGTGCCCTCTGAACATATCCTAATATTTGGTGGGATGGTGAAAAAAGAAATAAACGATCTTAAGCTTGAGTCCATCATTATTTCATGAGCTGGTGACTCAAGCTCGAATGAGTTCCAAGGTGGTAACTACCTGGACGCTATGGAACGTGCAATTCTCTCTAGTCATGACTTCATCTTCAAGGAACTTGAGATTGATCCCAAGCTATTCGAGCTTCCACAGGCTTGTGCCGATGTCCAACAAAAAAAATCTGACTCCCATGCTTCCTCGGGCCTGGGCACCAGTAAGCAAAAGGTGTCAATTACTGAGCTGTCACCCGGCTCAGGCACAAACGTAAGTGTATCATTCGTTTGCCTGCTAACTACTAAACAAGCTATTATTAATAGGTCCCACAAGCTACCATGCTCGATCGCTACTTCAGGCATTCTAGAAAGGTTGGCTCTACATCAGGATCGATACCCAGCCTGCTGGGACTCAACCCCACCTCCACACACTCCACAATGATCACATCCACCAGTCCAATGGAAGTGGCATCAACTGGCGAGACCTGATCACAGCGCCTGTTTCTGGCAATGACCCATGTCCACCTGGATTTGCTGGAAATAAAGAACGATAAGGAGTTCTTTCTTTTTATGGAGATGCGTGCTGAATTTAATTGGATATTGTACAAGATGACATCAAAAAGGTGGGCCGAGGCAATGGATGAATACAACCACTGGCTGGTTGAGAGATTTGATGCTTCGATCATCAAGAAGAACTCTCTCACCCTGCTTTGCAAACTGGATGATATGAAACCAAGGCTAATTGAGAGGGTTTTAAGGGACGATTACCACTGTGAGTCCCATTCACTTTCATATATTAATATTACATTAACTGTTCACCAGCAAAACACAACAGTGAAAAATTCTGGTGGCACCACTGCTCGATCATCAATCTTGTCAAGACTGTGGGTGGAAAAAAGGTTAGTCTGAGTCTCAGTGATGCCATTACATATGCTTCCACTAGAGCAATGTAATCGCATTGCTGTCTCAATCACATTTCTCCCCTTAGTACCTTAATACTGACAATTTCTATAGCCTTACAAGGTTCCCATATGCATATGATGCAAGTCAATTATGTACCCTGGCCCCAAGAAGTCTGCTGCAAATCACAAACATGGCATTTGCGCAAACGGCATCAAGTTGAGACCATCTGATAATTCACCCAAGCTCCCACCCTGGCCCCAGCCCCAGGAGATATTCTCAGGAGGCTCAACCTTTCACGCCTGCGTGTTCCTCAAAATAGTTCAAGAAGTGTACGAGATCATGGTGAGGGGAGCCAGCCCGAGCACACTGCTTGTCGAGCTGCAAGCATTCGTGCAAATGATGGCAGCGTGCAGCATCGCTGTGGACAATGGGAATGGCTCCTCGACTTCTCTTTTCAGGCTCTATCCTGGATTCATGCCCGACAGCTCAGTCCTCACAGGCTGGATCGTCCAGCATGACGGTGCTGCACACCTGCACATTGTCTACCTCAAGCAGGTTGCCTGATTGCCTATCTTCTTCTGCCCATTATTCCGTTGAGTTTCCTTTCATTTCATTTTTATCTTCTATTCTTTGTTTTGTTGTTTCGTTCATGTCACTTGCTAATTAATACAATATTCATATTCTTTTTTTTCACTTCATGTCACTTTATTCCTACTGATACTACCTTCTCGCTACCGTCATTCAATCCATTTCGTCTCGACTGCTTTATATGCTCTTTCATCTTTCTATCCCCTTTTATTTTGTTCTCTTCACCTTTTTTTCCTTCCCCTGCATCCTCATTGTTTTCTCATTCCTAGCTCCTGTTTCGTTCTGTACCTATAACTACCTAATATGATGCTGCCGTGACCCCCCTCCAATGCGTGACAATAGTCCCTCCAAGACACCTGAAAGTTTTTGACCTTAGCAAAAATTCCTCCTTGCCTTCCAAAAACGGTGGGTGGCAGTGACAGGGGCCTGCCATGCCCAAAAAGAATTGGTCATGCAAAGGTCACGCATGTGACTAGTGACCCCAAAATGGTAAGTGGTGATAACAGGGACCCATTTTCCAAAAAAAATCGGTCGCTCATGTGACCTGCGACCTATCGACCAATGCTGACTCAGCATTGGTCTCCCTTGGAATGATGGTGCTGCCAATTCACTCTAGAAGCACTGATTGGAGAGGGTATATGGACATTCCAATGCACTGCATATTATTATCCAGAAATCAAATCATTTCACTATTTCTTACTGGACATCTGAATTTAATAGAGGATTTGATTTGGACAAAGCCAGTTTGCACTTCCTCATTCACTATTTGGGATTGAAAAGTGCTTCTACCCACAATTCCCCTATACCAGGCCATGTCAGTGGCATTCCACAATCTCCTCACACTTTCTTGTAGATCATAACATTAACACAGGAAGGAATAGTAGCCCAAGCCATAATATTAGATTATGTAAGTGATGCAAAAGATACCTACCATCAGAGCTGATCAGAGAGTTAAAGTCATCAACCAATCTGATGAAGGATTCGAAAAGATGATGTAGAGAACAAGAGAGGAGGTGAAAGAGGTGTCAGAAAAGGCAGTTGCTTCAATGAAACTTATGATCTACATGGAGTTCGCAAACCCCTGGAGTACCAAATAGGCAATCTTGTCTTGTTAGAGGTGCACAAAATTCACACAAACTGACCCACCCATAAACTCGACAATAAGAAATACGAACCATTCAAGGTCATCGAGAAGGTCAGATCTGCTGCATATAAACTGCAGATCATCCTATCATGCACATCAAGTTGCAAAAATTATTGGATGGAGGTGAAATGTGCATGTGTCCTATTTGTATGAATCAACTGCTCCCTCTTCCCTCCACACTTATTTACTCTCTCTAATCTCTGACCTTCTTGACAAACTCAAAGACATGAAAATCTTCACAAAATTCAACATACAATGGGGTTACAACAACATCTGTTCTAGTGCATTACCAGTGGCATCTGACCCAGATGGTCATGATAGTCAATCTCTGCACACACTTTCTAGCAATGACCAAGATCAGGTATGTCAAAATCAATTTCACATAACATTGAATGTTTGATGTCTGTTGTAGACTAGCCATATCACTAGTGGCATGGCCACCAATGAAGGCCCAAGCATAGTAGATTCAGAGCAGGTAAGTTATGCATACTTTTAATGCACTTTGAGAGCCACAATTCACTTAATTTATTTGCAGCTGCCACCTATTCAACATGCACATACACGCCACCTTCGAGAGCAGCTTGGCTCTAATAAAGCTGCAAAGGTGGTGGCTGTTCTTAACTTTATGAAAGAACAGGGACTTAATCTTCCTTTATTTCTTGATCTACTGAGCTGGGGAGATGCTTCATGTGTTACAGATCCTAGAATTTGCTATGAACGTAGTGCACTCATGGTAAGCGAAGAGCTTCCATCTATTCTTACAAGATGGCATCAGCCTCCACGTGTTACCAAAGGAACCCATATGCACTCTCATGGTGCAAAGGCTGTTATTGAGAAATTTGCCTTTGACTGTGTGGCCAATATTGTTGATGAAAAACTTCAAGGCATCAAATCCACTCTCTCATGTCCTGCAGAGAATTTAGGAATGGACAATCTCTGCAGTCTATTCATTGAGGATTTAATTCTTAAGCTTAGTAGTCCTGGTTTTGGTGGAACTCCTGAATTTTGGTCTTTGTTTATGTGTCTTGCAAGAACTGAACTACAGGCCACACAAAATATACCCAAATCCCCTGATCTGGTATGTATATATTGAATCAGTGTACTTTGCATACTGATATTTACTACTATTTGAAGCTTATTCTCTTTATCATCTGTCAAATCATGTTCTTCTATTTCCATCATTATAATCAATTTGCCACTTGAAGTCCTGGATCTTTCCTTCAAAGCTTAGGGATTTCCATCCCCTCTAAGAAGTTCTCTCCAAGTTCTTGACTGAGAAAGGGATAGCCAGTCCCAGCTAGCAAGGTAGGGGTACCAAGACTCACCCCTTAAAGTTTACATTCAAACCCTTGGTGCCACAGCCCAAGGTAATACTCTGAAGATATACAGACACTGTTCTGGCCTTACATTCAGGCCTTAGCAGTTGGAGTGTTTCAGTAATGCCTTTGAACATCTAGATTGGCTAGTTTCTATCTTTGGCTGGTTCTATTTGTTAATGGCCTTTGCCAATTTCTTGCACAAGCAATATCTTGGAACTACTGCTGGACAGGGACTCATGCATGCATTTACTTTGCTTAATAGAAAGGGACTTAACAATATTCAAACTCATGAGCAATTTCATCAACATTTACATAATACAATATGTGTTGTAGCAGAGGCTCACTTTTGTGCATGCTAGAAAGTGGTTGCAGATGTTTCCAATTTGCAGAATTTATGATCTCAAAATCCAGATCAATTGATCTTTTATGCTCAACAAATTCTAGAGATACTTGCATCTGGACAGGCAATTGATGATATTGATGAACTTCCTAAAGATCAACAAGACCAGGCTCTTTGCTATGCTATTTTATAGAAGTGTGATGTTCATTATATTGATCTTTATGAGGCCACAAAAAATGGTGATGTAGGAGTTATGGAGGCATCTCTACCCCATCTTGCTTTTTAATTTGCAGGTGGTTATAACTCCAACTATCTTGGAGAGATGCTAGAACTTATGCAATGTCTATATTATGAATGGCCTCCTAAATTTTGGTTAGTTTTATTTGTTGGTTTTTGGATATTGTTTTATAACACAAATGAACAGTTCATTTGTACAAAATAATGCATGGCTTGTTAACTTGACTGGCCATCTACGCAAGTTTTTGCCACTAGACAAGCAACAAGAATACAATGTCAAGGCAATCAAAGTATGTCTTATTTCCTTTTATTACTTTATAACATGAACATGCTTTATTCTTTCAAGTAACCAACCATGTTCAAGGGCCTAATACATCATGGGATATATTGAAAACACATAGCCCTGCAATACCTACCCTTCAGGCTGTTCAAAAACATGTAGAACATCAGATCAGAGCTTTATGTTGAGAAGAGTCACACACAGATCCTTCTTATGAAAAGGATATATCTCAACTTGTAGGCTCTTACATGGGCTCTGAGAACCTCTGACAAGGAGGCATGTCCATCCATACTGGCAGCTGTGGCCAATATTGATTTCCTTGGTGACAGTGGCACTCAAGAGAATGCTGCCACTCCATCACTTGGTTTTGGGGTTGTTTTGCCAAGATAAAAGCTACAGAATATTGAACAAAATCAGCAACATGAAAAATAAAATAAAATAAAATACCAGTGTGTTCCTGGAATTCCATAGTTCTCTTTTGCAGTCTGTAGCAGGTGTGATCAGTGCACATGAGTGGTGGTAGCCTCTCATTGCACCATCCAATGCTCATAGTCAGCAGTATGAGCAGCAGCATTGGCTGCTTTTTTTCATCCAGTCTTGCCTTTTCTGCATCATCTAACTCACACACTAAACCCAAAACCTCATCACCATAGTCATCAATAAAGGCCCACAGCATCGTGAGCACCACGCATAAAGATTCACGCATGGTAATACCATGTTTTGATGCAATGGTGGTCAGGATAAAATCTACACCACTAGCCCAAAAAAATATCCGACAGATGTTGGCCATGAGACTTATGAACTCCATATACATGGGTTGAGACAACAATAAAAGCTGACACATACCTGAGGCATAACATGATGGTTTATGCAATGATTGTGGTCTATCCCTGTCTATGTAATATTGTGTTTAATACCGTACTTATGTCAATGAGGCCTGGAGCAGTTAAGCAGAGTCCTTCCCTAAATTGTAATAGTGGCGTATCATAGCTACTATGCTGTAACATGCTATGTGGCCAATGCCTACACAACATAAGTCTTATATTGATGAGGGTATCTTTAAGGTATTGCCTGTGATACCTTGTTGATATCCAGTCTCATGCCTATTGTATAGCATCTAATATATCTGTGTTATATCACTCCCCATACAGTCTATTGCATCCCACTCATAGCACTGTCTCATAAAACCTGTGTTATCTGGTCAATAACCAGTATTGTGTCTGTTGCATATTATCCAATATATCTGCATTATACCACTTCCCATAAGTCTATTTGACCTGACTCATAGCATTGCCTCATGAAATCAAAATGCAGTATAATATTTGTTCTATTCAACATGCTAAGGTAGCAAGAGGATCTACCACATGAGATTTCCCTGAATTTGTGTTTGCCACTCTGGGCTTATGCTAGAGAGCAATCTCATGCCCCCTTTTGATCCTGGAAAGTCCAGTAAGTCTTCTTGGAGGATATTGATGCATATTCTGCACTTAAAGTAAGCAAAAGCATCGCATATATATTGAAGGCAACATAAACGTACTGTCCCATCAGTTGTGCATTAGTATTGTCTATGAGGCCCATGCAAGGACCACTTTGTGTGGTGGTACGCAATTGCCTGAGCATATAGTCCACAAAGTTCCAAAATCTTTTGGAGGTCCAACAGGCTTGCTGTCTATCAAGGAGTCCAAAGCCAGAGTCAGAATCATCAAGGTCATCACCATCAAGTTTGTTGGACACCTCATTCTATAATCTCTTCATGTCATCTCCATTGAAATTGGCATTTGTGCCACCAGTGGTGTCAGGTGTGTCATCTTGATTGTCATCCCAATTAAACCTAGGTGTTACACTTCACCCTGGGTAGGGTGGAGTGCAGCCCTACAGAGACTTGACCTCCAGGGCAATTCAAGGAAAGACTGGATATCCCATCAGCACACATGCATGAATGGGATC
>JBBPKM010000322.1:0-16651 GCA_038089255.1 Austroboletus rostrupii
GGGGGGGGGGGGGGGGGGGGGGGGGGGAGGAGGGGGGGGGGGGGGGGGGGGGAGGGGGGGGGAAGGCTGCTTGAGGGCCGAGCGGAGGAGGGTGACTGGGATGTGCGTGTGGTTCGTGTCGGGGTACATGAGAGAATTATAAAACAATTATTTTTGCCATCGCCATCTCCATGGTATCCATAAAATAACTTGACAAATAAATAAATAAAGAGTTGTCATCTAGCCGTCATGTCCAGTCCGTCCGGCGACCACAGCGAGACCGAAGACGAGCGCAAGACATCCCCAGAACCCGCCCAAGATCAAGCAACGCCGCCCCCCGACCCGCTAGCCGCCGAAGCCAGTCTCGCAGCGGGTGCATGGCAGGCCATATTCTCGCCCCAGCACAACGTCTACTACTTTTACAACACCACCACCGGCGAAACGACCTGGGTCAACCCTCTCGGTGACCCCTTGCCTTCCACGGGCGCCCAAGACGCACAGGCTGACAGCTCTGGCGCAGCTGCGGACCCCAATCCGTATGACCCCCACTCCCTCGAGGCGCGCGCCATCGCAGCGGGCATAGACCCTTCGCTTGCTCATCTCGACCCGTCGCTCGCTGGCCCGTCCTCTGTCGCGCACACGGGATCGTTCGCAGCAAAATTCAACGCGCGCACGGGCGCATTCACGGCTGCGGACGCGCGCGCACCGACCCATTTATCGGAGTATGAGCGCATGAAACGCATGAACGAGTTTTACTTCGACATGGGGGCGTGGGAAAGAGATGTGGACCAGCGCAATGTAGAAGAGAAAGAGGCGGGAGGAAAAAAGAGAAAGAGGCCGTCGAAGAAGGACTTGGTGAGTGTCTGTGCCTTTATTTTCGTCGTCGTATCCTTTTGCGTGCGTGGCGAGAGATTCAAATGGGATGCACGTACGGACGGATATACTGACACTTCCGGCCCTATCCAGGAACGATTTAAAGAACAAAAAAGACTGAAAAAGATTGCCAAGACTGCCTGGTTGAGGACGTGACGTTTTACCACCACGACGCTCATTGTTGCATTGCTAGAAGAAACTCGACGATGTCAATGATTGTATTTACTTGTGCTTCCAGAATTAAATACCGATCATTGTATCCTGATTCTTCAACAGAGACTCGCACGCGTTGAGCCTGGCGGTTTGTCTGAGAATACATGGGACATGTCAATCGCCACCTCCATTCGTTCTCTGTGATGTCCTCGGTCATCACTCCGGTTTGATGTGAGGGCAGCTCTTGGGCCGATGATCGTTGACACCATGCAGGTTTTGCCTTTTCTTTTTTCTTTTCATTGCGCAGTCACCTCCAAGGGTACTAACTACTCGGAACCTGTGCACGGTTAGCTTCCTTGATTTCGCTAGGTATTCCACACGTACTACGCGAGCCCTTTTTTTTTTCAGACCACATCGTTAGTCATCCCATCATTAACGCTTCTAGTTACGGGCCTATGGCAAGCCCCATCGGATGCCTGTTCCGGCATTGTATGAGTTGCACGGGCTATTGGAGTGTATCGCGACGTCGGAAGAGCAGATTTGGACAACAAGGCGGCACTTTGGGTCCCTCCAGAGAAACGACCGCTGGTGTGTATTCACCAAGATCCATTCTGTTACTCCAACCTCGCGGCACGGACACGAGGGATTGTTGAGGCTAGTTTTAGGCAGGCTTATATAATGACCAATCATTTTTTGCCGTGTCGCTCCTCTTCCCCCCACCATGTCTGATACCCCGTCCTCGACCTTGGAGCCCCTGCTCACCTTTCTTGCCTACTTTCTCTCCCGCCTCGAGTCCACCTTTTACAGAATCCCTGGCTCGGCCGTGGTCGCACGATATGTCAGGTCTTCCCATCAGAACGACCCAGGGCGCACCATCCTGGAGCTGATCCTCGTCGTTTTCGCCATTCGTACGCTCCTGCAATCACGCACGCGGGGTGACAAACACGGCAAAAATTTCATTCAGTTCTCTGAAAAGGTCCGTCGTCGAAGCGGGCAGTTTGCGCGTCGTTGACCCCGCGTGCAGGAAATCAACGAACTCGTGGACGAGTGGACACCAGAGAGCCTTGTGCAGCCGCTGACCGAGTGGGAGCAACGGGACTTGAGTTCGGTCCCCGTCATCGCCGGTCCCGCAGGACCCAAGCCCAAGTTGCTCGCTAGCGGCAAGTCGGTCGTTAATCTCGCAAGCTTCAACTTTGCCGGATTTGCTGGCAACGAGGAAATCAAGGAAAGGGCAATCGAAACACTACGCAAATATGGCCTCGGAAGCTGTGGTCCTCCTGGGTTTTATGGAACTATTGGTGCGCTCAAATCACTGCTGTCGAAAGCGTGTCATTGATGTGTTCGGTAGACGTACACCTTCAACTGGAACGTGACATTGCCGAGTTTTTGGGAACGGAGGCGTCTATTTTGTACTCGCAAGGCTTTTCGACCATTTCATCTGTTATTCCTGCTTTCTGCAAGAGAGGAGACATCATCGTGGCTGATCGTGCTGTTAACCTTGCCATCCAAAAAGGCATTCAGATCTCTCGTTCCACCATCCGATGGTATGAACACAACGATCTCAAGAGCCTCGAGGACATTCTTATTAGCATAGAGAAGGAAAGAAAAAAACGCAAGGGTCCCTTGACGCGCAGGTTTATTATCACCGAGGGTATTTTTGAACGTGATGGTGAAATGGTTGACCTACCTAAACTAGTGCGTGAAACGACTGCTTTTTCGTGTCATCCGTCGATTTGACCGCTTGATAGATCGAACTAAAATTGAAGTACAAGTATCGACTCATCCTCGATGAGAGTGTCTCATTTGGCACAGTCGGTCGAACTGGTCGTGGTTTGACAGAACTTTACAACGTTCCTGTACGTTGTTTTTCATTTTCAGATAGGGCGTGATGGCCTGATATCTTTTTTAGGCTACACAAATTGATATGCTCGTTGGGTCAGTTGCTAACGGGTTGTGCTCCTCCGGTGGCTTTTGCGCAGGTTCATTTATTGTTACCGAACATCAGGTGCGCTTTGTGCCTTATGAGCGTATTCGGTTAATCGTTCTTGCGCATGATAGCGTATCAACGGTACCTCTTTTGTCTTCTCTGCCTCCATGCCTGCCCTTTTGGCTACGTCGGCATCTTTGGCGATCAGTCATTTGCGCAACACCCCTTCAGTCCTCAGCTCTCTCCACGACAACATCGATACCATCCGTTCCGTGTTGGAGAAGACTGAGGGGATTACCGTTCTCGGCCATCGTGCCAGTCCTATAATTCACTTCTGTCTTCGTAACAGCCCGCAGTATCTGGCGGTTACTGCTCCCGCACCCAATTATGAGGCAGAAGAACGGGTCTTGCAGGACATTGTTGATGATACGCTTGCCAACGGGGTGTTTATCACGCGCGGAAAGCACCTAAGTGGTCAAGAGTTGGTCGAGTGGCGCCCAACGATTCGTATCGCCGCCACGGCGGCCCTGTCGAAGAAGGACGTGGAGAAGGCCATGGGTACCGTCAAGGCGAGCATTGCTAGAGCCCTTTCAAAGAGGAGATGAGCAGCCTGGAACCTTGACACTTGCTTAGATGCTATCCTCCGCGGAATTTATGCCATATCTATAGACCCTGTGAGCGTTTTACTGTACATGCGTTGATATCGGATAATTTGTCTTTTACTTTGCGTTTTCGTTGTGATACCTTTGGTGTATACTGCAATGCAGTGCCTGATAGGTATTTGGTCTCGGGGTTTATCTTGTGAGACATATTTTATTGTGTGGCGAACTTTAGAGCATGTTTGTACAGCTGACGCATGATTTGCGGGGATGACACGACTAACTTATTGTCATGAAGCATCGTCGGTAGCCAGATAACTGTTGTCTGAACCGGTCAGACTGTTCGTCGCACCGGACAAGCGCACATCCATTGCAAGATGATGAGACGATCTGGGCGTCACTTGGACTCAATACTACTTAGCTAGGGTCAAACTCAAGGTCTCCGTTGCATTTTTTTTTAAAGCCTCTATTTCGTTTCGTGTTTCATTTTAAGATGATAATACAACATGAGTACACTACGTAACATCAGCTCGGCGGGGAGAAAGAAATACTCATAAACAAGTGATCGCAGGTCGTTACTCTGAGGTGATCAGGGAACATAAACATACACTCTACTTTTTCACGACGGGATTGAGAAGGGATGGCATACAAAAAAAAAAGGACAACGTCGTCCGAGAGGGGTACCTTCTATTTGTAGCGCAGGCCTAAACGAGGATGACGAGGCCGATCAATCCGAGGCCGCAAAAACTGAAAAAGGGTATTACCTTTTTGCACGTCTCAGAGCTGCGGCGTCCTCGAATCGAGCATCTTGACCGCATCGCGCAGGGTGCCGTCCAGTTCGGTCAGCCACGCCCACTCCCAATTCCTGGTCATCGTCTCGCCAAACTTGGACAGCGGGATGTCGCCCGCTTGCCAGACGCTCATCTGCCCGTTCTTCTTGGCGCGCAGGGCGACGTCGCTCGCGAACGGGCGTCGCAGGGTGTCGTACACGGCCAGGGCGCGAGGGATCGTTTCCAGTCGGGTGGACGGGTGGCCGAGGACAGTAGCGAGGAGGTATGCGTCCTGGACGTTTTTTGGGTGTTAGGTTGTTGTTCTTTTTTTCGGTGTGTAGAGGCAGGGTTCGACGCACCTCGACGCTTTGACCGGCACCGGAACCTTGGAAGGGGACCATCGCGTGGGCTGCGTCGCCAATCAAGGCGACTCGACCGTGGTTATACGATGGTAGGTGTTTGACGGTGTGAACGGCCCACAGCGTACCCTTGTCGATGCACTGGTATCAAAAGATGGTCAGGGGAATGACTAGAACTCGAAACCTTATGGGTCAAATGTTACCTGGAGAACGGCGGCCGTCTCTTTTTCGAACCCTCGGAACGGCTTGCAGAACTCTTCCTTGGAGAGTTCTTGGACCCATGGGCCATCAAAAGATCGCCTTCTGGACGTGTCCGGGTCGTACGAGGTTCGGACGAGTTCCTTGTCCAGAGTGAACCCGGCAATGTTGATGATCTTTCCTTTTGATATCGGGTATACGAGGAGGAACTGTTGCGAGGTTCAGAGTCATGAACGTTTATGCGGTCCCCACACTCACGGCGTCCTTGCCCGTGTACTGGCGTCAATCCTGTCAGTCGGCGCACAACCAAGGGGATAGATCCGACTTACGACCGTGGACTCTCGGAGAGCTCTGTGTTTTGGCGCACAAGCGCGCAACTTCTCTGCGCTAATCAACGCGCGGTAAGCAATCACCCCGCTCCAGATGGGTGTTGCACATGATAATGCGGCAGACGCAGCCTGTCCGCTCAGGGACCGTGCCACGTCGCGCATCATGCAACCACGAACGGCCGACTTAATTCCATCGGCTCCAACAAGCAGGTCGCACGACGACGACGAGCCGTCTGCAAATGTCAGTAGGATGCGCGACGTCGATGGAGGCGTCGGCTGGGAATACGAAACGAGCCTCTTTGATCCGTGCATCCTGCATGATGGAGAAATATTTGACATGAGAATACCGTGAAAGTCTGCTCGATGGAATTTCATCAAGTCCCCTTGAGGGTTGGATCGTCAGCCGGGTATGCGCTTTTTTGCGGGGGAGTGGTATTACCCTTGGTTACCAGCTGAAACAAGGTGAACCCATCGGGTTGGTCGCTTTTGCGATACGTTATTGTGGGGACTGCGGATTCCAGTGAGGCGACGAATGTTGATTTGACGACGGTACCTTACTGAAATCTTCGGTGTGGTCGTAATCCGTCGCTGCGTTGATGAGCGCATGCTCGACTTTGGTGCCTAGTTTGCGTAGGACCTTTTTGTCACGTGAAAATACCGCCCAACAGCGGGGAAAAACATGTGAAGTACCTTGAACGCTCGGGGCCAAATGCCGACGCCGGCACCCATCTCGGTGAATTGTTTGGCTGCTTCAAACACCTCGACCTCGACGTCGGGATATTTGGACAGGGCCACGGCGAGTGTTAAGCCCCCGACGCCCCCTCCGCTTTGTGAGGAATGAAGGTCAAACATGAAGTGAGCGGATCACATGCGCTCCCTTACCATATTGCGACTTTGAATTTTGTGCCAGGCATGATGGACGTGACGTGCGCAAGCAAACTGGACGAGGGGACGGAGGACCGTATGGTCCTCCTTTTATTTCGACAGAAATCGTTTAGGCTCGCATCGGGTCCTTCGCCTGGCCTGTCCAAACAGGAACCAATTAGCCTATCAATTGAGTCCACGAAGTGGATGCCATACAGGACGTCCGATGGAACCGCGGGGTCCAAGCGGCGCACTTGGTTCAAGGCCGATGCAATCGTGCACAATACGTTGACTGGACGTCGGGTAAAACTGCCGAAGCGTGAACATGTAAATTAAATAGCGCCCGCGACCCTACATGGCCACCAAATTGGCAAGCTTCAGCTCAGTGTACTTCACCGCGACCCCTTTTTTCTCGACCAGTGCGGAACAAAGCAAAAAATGAGTTCGTTATTCAGCTTGGAGAACTAGCCGAACATACCTAGGGAGCTCATCCCGCCAGTTCGTTTCGTTAAAAAGGGAACGCCTTTGGTGCGTTTCCAGAACAGAGCAGTCGCGAGGCACACGGACATTCACGGTCTCTAAAAAAGGAAACATGTGGTAAGTAATAAATGATCGATCCACAGCTTGATAACATCCGCCCACTAACTCGCCTTAGCTAGGACTTCCAAGTCGTTGGTACAGTGACGGCTTTTGCCAGGTTCTTACTTACATCAAAGAGTAATAATTTTATTTCTCGTTATGACAGTGATGGCCGATTCACCAATTGAACGTCCTCCAGGTTTACAGTGAGAAAAAAACATTCATCAAGCACCAAGATCGGAGGTTTGCTACTCGGGTCGTCTAGTCTGTGGTCAAGAATCAAGATCGGTCAAGAATGGGCTTGACGTACATTATAGGTCAATTCCGAGACATGTCTCATGTCAACAGACAGCTGACAAGAAATAACCCACAGAACACATGGAAGAGGACGAGAACACTCCCAGCTCGCTACCCCCGTGGGTACAACTCGAATATACTGTAAGCTTGCTGTTGAAATGAATCGCTCCTAATTGTGTTCATCCGCGCCGGCAGCAAATGAAAATATTAGCCGGTGTATCAGCGCGTGTTTTGTTTACGCGTCTCTCAGAACGCTCTTGCGCCTCGTTGCAGGAAACGCTGGTCTCATTTGATGGCCCGGCGGCTTCATTTCAAGTCCATACAGTGTCCGTCCTGGACTTGTTGAAAAATCAAGGCGTTTCTCTGTCAGAGGTATGCCTACTCGACCCCAAGGCCGAGCGCAGGCTCGAGCCCGAAGACGGTCTGGAGTTTGAGTGGTTTTTATTTGGGGCAAGGAATTCCTGATTGCCGTTCTGGTTCTTTCGGGCTGAACCCTGTCCTAGGGAATTCTAGGTAATCACCGCTTCTTCCTCCCTACCCTTTTGCTACAGAGAGCGAGATCGAGTTGGTTCTCACCGATAACATCCACATCACCAGGTGATGACCCCCCACGGGATCGCACATCCCAACTTCGCCAGATGGGATTTCCAAGGCGCCACCTTGGGCCCATGCAAATGACGACAGATACGGCACTCGGTGTTACCAAAAGAGTGGTAGATGATAAGAGTGAGCATTCCATTGTTAGCCATGGGCTTCGGAATGGAACATATTGACATGTCCACGTGTGCACCCTTGCCCCCGTCCCTTGGTAGTTCGGATGGACGACATACCCTTTGTGGTAATTTTTCCCCCCCTTTTGTCCTGTTCCTCTGGTCTATCTATCCTCCTCCCACACCTTCCCGCATCCCCGTTTTTTCGTTCAGCCACCACCACAGATATACCATACACATGCACCCATATCCACACATCCATTCAAAGGTACACAAGAACCGCTTACACTAACTTACTCTTTCTTCAGGAATTTCCAACCATCAGGTTCAATGCTAAGGAAAGCGTCGAAATGCCCTTTAGTCAGTCTTTTCTTGTTCCATTTACCGATATGCGTTATTGCTCTCATGTAACGCTCCAGAATATATCGCGGATCGCCCTGGTGGGGAACCGCTACTTCCCCCTGGGATGAAGGAGCTGTTACGCGAGGACTTGAACAAGGGTTTTGATTTTTGATGCAGCTACGATTTTCGAAATGTAATTTTTCACAGAACACATATCAGTGCCGCTGTCGCACACAATGACGGCTATCGATTGATACAATGCATTCGGTGCAAAGTTCTCTTCGGACGACAAACTAGGAATGATACTGGACACTCCAAGAAACAATCATCGATTTTATAGTCGGTGATTACCAAAGGCAGATATAGGGAAGATCGTCTACACAAAACCAACATGCTTTTTAAAGTTCGACAGCGGCGTTGATAAAGGATGGTGAGGATGAAATATATCTCCATTGACAGTGGGAGAAGATAACATCCACTGCCCTGCCACAGCCTACTGTTGCCCAAGATATTCGAATTCTCTAGCACCGGTGAATGTTAAGACTGCTGTAAGATACACTTTACTCTCGTGTTTACTCTACTATCCATCCTGCTTTTCGGCGAGTAGGGTTGCATTTTCTGGTTTGCCCTCTGGAAATGCATGCGAAGTATCTCAAGGTCATACTCAGCAGAGAGAGAAAAAGGGGGCTTTTGCGCACCTTCAAGCTCACAGCTTGCCTGATATTTTTGCCCGCCGATGAACATGTCCATCTTAGAGCTGCAAAGGCCCCGGGCCCGAGTACTCTTGAGCTACTTTCACGCGTGCCGACGTTGCAACATAGGTCCGCAGTGACGTCGGGAGATGGGATAGAAATATTTCCGTATCATGATACTAGAAAGGCCATCAAGAGTCGCAATGGAATCGCAAGCATGACCGTGAAATATTACACACGCGTCCTGGCTGCCAGTCCGAGCCCCGTTGGTTTTTTACGGTAATAACTTGATGACTGACTTGGCCTAGTTCCCACTGACGTACCCTATTACGTGACATGACAATCTCAAGTAGAAATTCTTCAGTGTATATCCATCACAGACTGCGATAGGATTGCCGTTTAATGGAAGAACCAGTGGGTTAGTTCCGGGAGATGTAATGTCATGTTCGTGTTGGACGGAGGCTCGAATGACAAGTTGAGGCAGAGACTTTAGCACAGCCACTCTATCCTAACGGTCGGTTCCAGCCGAACTCATCCCAAGCCACAAAGCTCCACAAGGTCCAGTGCAATATGAAAACTTAGAAGCAAAATTTGAAGGGTTCGCTTCACTTCCCTGATCTGGTACCCATGATAACGGACTTTTATCCCCATTAGAATTAGGCTTATCCCCAGAGACTACCGAGCTGACTGAGTGTTTCAGATCGCCGTTTCAGGCTGGTAAGCAATGTATGTATGCACGTATGTGGGCGCTCGTTTATGACTTTTTGCTCTCTATAACTTAATCTTCCAAAGTACGTCTGTGCGCACGAATTATGTGTACCTTTGCACCGTTGCAGCGGATGCAGCCTATATGTGTATGGCGGCCACGCGCGGATATAACTGAGTGATGGTCCTAATTCCTGGCTACATGTGCTAACGCGGATCGATCCGGACTGAAGCTCCACGGTTAGTGCTTGTCGACCTGAGCGCCGGAGCAATTTTTTTTTAGGTCTTTACCATGTCTGGAACGTCTTGCGGACGCAAAGTGAGTCACGTCTTCATATAAAGTGATGGAATATCAGGGTCTGCCAACTTTCCCACTCTATATTTACGAATGGCATCCGCCAGATTGAATTCATTGTATTTTAGTCCGTTGAAACCCAGGCGCAAGTATTTCAGTTTCAGCAATCATGTTCCAATCTGGTGGGAAGTCGGTTACAATCGCACGAAGAGTGGTTAAGACCATTATACTTGGTAATTATCCTTGGATTACGAATTCTTGCAATTGCACTAAAATGTCTAACTACTCGAGTTGCTCTGATCAATGGACAATCGGCCGGTACCCCCATTCCGATGTGAAGAAGGTTTGAAGCTTGTCATATCCCATTGGAGTAATAGATCTTTGCAGACGACGACCCCGGCCCATTTTACGATTACAAGGGACAAATATATCTTTGCCGTGTTGATTTTCGCAGTCGATAAAGCCAGTCCTCGCTCAGACTTCGGCAATGCTAATTACACTCATTCTGGTAACTCAAACTCACACGATGTCTGATTTAACAACAGAGCAAATGTCGCCGATACCGATCTTGCTCGAGGAAATGCTAACGTCGGCTCCCCTCCGACGAAACTCTTGTTGATGGCTGATACGTGACAATGACGTTGTCTTTTCCGGGTCGGTACTCAATATGCATTAATATCAAGCCATTTATTTAGCTCGCCTTGGATGAATGTGAGGTGATGTGATCAGAACATCCCGTAACGCTACATCAAGTTGTGATTTGCGACGACTGCCTCGTTAATTCAATCACACGACTGGAAGGCAGCCCCTTGGAACACACGGCCAAGGACCTTCCCAAGGAGAGTAATTTGCGGCACGTTTTTGTAATGAAGCACTGCCTTTCTTTCAGAGACGAAGTTATACCGTTTCCGTTGTTCAGTTAAGAATGGTGTGTTAGCAATCTCGATGTTAGTCACGATCGGGGTTATCAATTTTTAGCACTGATGCAGTTAGCGGATTCATAGGTTCAAGATGTGAAAATGACAACCATGATTCACCTTGGCTAGTATCCCAGGTGCAAATGCATGCACCCGGCTGATCAGAAATAACACACAGTGACACGTAAAGACGTCTTTAACACATACTTACATCCAGCATGAATCTGTAATCACATGTCAAACCTTCTCGGCCACAGTGAGAAGCGCCGGACCTTGGACACTGACTTCAAGGCACAGTCATTTCCGAATCCAGCATATTCACTGCAGCGTGCAATGCATCGTCCAGTTCACTCAGCCAAGCCCATTCCCAGTTCTTTGTCATCGCCTCACCGAACTTAGAAAGAGGTATGTCATCCGCTTGCCATGCACACATCTGTCCGGATGCTTTGGCTCGAAGGGCGATCTCTTCTGAGAATGACCGTCTAAACCTATCATAGGCTTCCAAAGCACGGGATATTGTTTCCATTCTAGTGAATGGATGTCCAAGCACCGTAGCAAGGAGGTATGCATCCTAAATCCAATTTTTAGTAATCCATGGCTTTGGAAAAGCTTGAAGAGGTATCATTGCATGAGCTGCATCGCCAATTACGGCAACCCGATCGTGATAATATGATGGAAGCTGCTTCACGGTGTGAACGGCCCACAGTGTCCCCTTGTCTACGCACTAACATGGAAAGGATCGTCAAAGGGGTGCTCGATTCCGAGTGAGTTAAAAATTACCTGGAGAATGGCACTCGTCTCCTTCTCAAATTCCCGGAATGGCTTGCAAAATTCTTCCTTGGACAGTTCCCGGACCCATGGGCCCTCGAAACACCTTCTCCCGTCCGTATCCGAGTCATAAGAGGTATGCACGAGGTCTTTGTCCAAGGTAAACCCTGCGAAATTTATGATCTTCCCTTTTGATATTGGGTATACGAAGAAGAGCTGTAAACAAAATTCAGAGTGACAAACGTCCACGCAGTTGTATGCACCCTCACGGCATCTTTCCCCAAGTACTAGTATCGTAATTATGAGAAGGTTCCTATGAACGTGAATTAGACCCGGACTCACCACTAAAGGGCTACGAAGGGCCCGGTGATGCGGTGAGCAATCTCGAAGCTTCTCTGAATTAATCAATGTGCGATAAGCAATTGTTCCGCTCCAAATAGGATCGGCGCAAGACAATGCAAAAGACGCTGCTTGTCCACTCAGGGACCCTGCCATTTCACGCATCATGCAGCCGCGGACAACTGACTTGATCCCGTCTGCTCCAACTAGAAGATCACAAGACGATGTTGAGCCATCCGAAAAGGACAAAGTTATCGGTGATCTTGACGAGGCCGTTGGCTGAGAATAGGAGACAAGTCTTTTGGAGGCATATGTCTTGCATGACGGTGACAGGTGGGAAAGTAAAATTCCGTGGAAGTCTGCTCGATGAAATCTCATCAAGTCGCCTGGTGTATGTCAGTCCATTACAGCATTGGGAACTCGCCCACGACTTACCCTTGGTCATCAACTGGAATAAGTCAACTCCCTCAGCTTGGTCACTCTTGCGATAAGTGAAGGTTGGCACTAACACGTCCATTAAGGTATGGTGTTGTGCAATACATCAAGATACCTACCGAAATCTTCTGTGGGCTCGTAATCTGTTGCCGCATTTACGAGCGCATGCTCGACGCTCGAACCCAACTTGCGCAAAACCTTACACAGTGACGTTATCATCGCAGCAGTCAACGGATAGAAAGACAGTATTACCTTAAACGATCGTGGCCAAATGCCGACTCCAGCACCGACCTCGGCAAACTTTTTGGCGGCTTCGAATACCTCGACTTCGATGTCAGGATATTTAGATAAGGCCACAGCGAGCGTCAAGCCTCCAACGCCCCCTCCGCTTGCGATGGGAGTATAAAGTGTAAGCACGACAACGTATATCACGAGCTGTTCTTACCATATTGCAACCTTGAATCTTACACCAGTCATTGAATGTAGCGTCGTCAAAATGATATTTGCTTATCTGAGTGAAAGTGGGGATATCAAGTAACTACCCTGGGACTCTTTTATGTTATTTCGAATGTCGTCACGCTCGAATGCGGGTAACGTTTCCGCTAGCGGTTAGCTTGCGCAAACGCCTAACATGATCAATCGAGTCCATAAAAAGGTTTATTGAAGAAGATAGCACTGGTTCGGAAGGGTCAAGCGATGCATTGCCATTGACAAAGGCCGATGCAATCGCACCATTGATTAGATGTCTGACACGAAAACTGGCTTTGGAAGAGAACACGGAAGTTAGTACATAAATGAGATCATGTGCACACCTACAGTGGTGACGGCCCTAGCATTCCCGGGCCCGGTGACAAAATTGGTGAGGCACTGAGCAGATTGCAAGTTTGGCAGTAGAGGGTTCTACCATGGGACCTGTACCCCAATGAACGATAAACGAGGATATAAAAAAGTTGTCGAGGGGTAAAAAGCTTTCGATTGAATAGATACCCCGGATTCCAGCAGCTTCATAAGGCACTTTCTGAAATCGGTTGCAACTCACACGGCGGGCTCTCTTGGCAGTGATAGCTAGTCCAAAGATTAACCAAAAGGAGTCTCAAAAAATAATAGTTTTGCCAGTCCACGCAGTAGAAGTCACATGCTCGTTCGGTGAAATTCGCACCTGACACCTCTGGTTTACATGCTAACTCAGTAAGTAAAACGCATCAAGTTAGTAAATATAGGTAATCAAGCTGGCTTCGAATCAGAGACCTACTAGCGGTGCTGGATCTTGCTCATGTAATACAGGTAACAAATTTCTAGAAATTATCTCAAACTTTTTGGTACACTAGTTAGCCACTAGTTTGTTCGGCTGGCCGTTTGAGAACTCCAGATCGATCATTTATTGCGAAATGCAGCAAGTTATGTGGATTTTCATTGTTAGTATCTCCAAAGCCTCGGTCAAACATACATATATGAGGGGGGCTTTTGCATCAGTTCATTGATGAATTAGCCGAGGACTCGATGCACACAGTCAAATTGTGTTCTGGCTGTCAGCGCGGTTCGACCCCAGACGCAGGCTCGACAGCCTGTTTGATCAGAACGTAGTCGGAACGGTGGCGATTTCAGGTCTTGAACACGTGAAGTAAGTCACGTTCGCGAACTTCCGTCAAATTTGATCCGTCGGATCGCTGGGTGCAGTCATCTGCAGAGTGGTGTGGAATATTGTATTTCGCTTTGTGAAGGCATAACTAGATGACTTGTGCAAATTGCTTGTGACCCTGAAAGAGGCCTTAGCAATGAGTACAACATTCCAAATAGACCGTTAGTTGTATTAATCGCGAGCACATTCCACAATGGCGCAAAGACACAGATCAACACTTCTGGGCTACGAAAAAAAAAGAACGCCTTACTTTGAGCGTGTAGTCAGAACCCATGTCAAAGCAATGCCATTTTGGCATCCAGCTTCTTCATCGCCCTGTGTAATGCACCGTCCAGTTCACTCAGCCAAGCCCACTCCCAGTTCTTCGTCATCGCTTCACCGAACTTTGAAAGGGGTATGTCACCCGCTTGCCATGCACACATCTGACCGCATGCTTTGGCTCGAAGGGCAATTTCGTTTGATAATGGTCGTCTAAGCCTGTCATAGATTTCCAAGGCTCGATGTATTGTCTCCAATTTAGTGAATGGGTGCCCAAGCACCGTGGCGAGAAGGTAGGCATCCTGAGTCCGTCATTTTCAGTAGCTGATGGCTTTGGAAAGGTCGTGAAAGTACTTACCTCGACACCTTGACCGGCACCAGACCCCTGGAAAGGCATCATTGCGTGAGCTGCATCGCCAATCACGGCAACCCGACCATAGAAGTATGACGGGAGGTGTTTCACGGTGTAAACGGCCCACAATGTTCCTCTGTCAATACACTGTAGTGGAAGGTTTTCAATGGGGGAAGTAGATGTACGACACGGGCTTTATTTTACCTGAAGGAGGGGTTCTGTTTCTTTCTCTAACCCTCTAAATGGTTTACAGAATTCTTCTTGAGACAATTCCTGGTCCCATGGGCCCTCAAAACCTCTTCTTCCAGATGTATCTGCGTCGTATGATGTACGCACGAGCTCTTTATCCAAAGTAAATCCGACGAAATTTATCATCTTTCCTTTCGAAATTGGATATACAAGGAAGAACTGAGATGAGGTCAGGACGATGAACATTCGTTTAGTTGCATACTCACAGCGTCTTTTCCTAAGTACTGGAATTGTGACCGTTAGATGGTGTCTATGACAGTGGACAGGACGCGACGTACCACTAAAGGGTTACGGAGGGCTCGATGATGTGGTGAGCAAGCACGCAGCTTCTCTGCACTGATCAGCGTGCGGTAAGCGACTGTTCCGCTCCAAATAGGATCTGCGCAAGACGATACAAAAGATGCTGCTTGTCCACTCAGGGACCCTGCCATCTCACGCATCATGCAGCCACGGACAACCGACTTAATCCCGTCTGCTCCAACCAGAAGATCACAAGACGATGTCGAACCATCCGAAAAGGTTAGAATTATTGGAGATCTTGAAGAGGCCGTCGGTTGAGTATACGAGACGAGTCTTTTGGAGGCATATGTCTTGCATGACGGTGATAGGTGGGAGAGTAAAATTCCATGGAAGTCTGCTCGATGAAATCTCATCAAATCACCTGGGAACATCATCAGAGAAGTTGTCCGAAATGACCTTTCCAAAGACCCACCCTTTGTCATCAATTGGAACAAGTGAAATCCTTCAGCTTGGTCGCTCTTGCGATAAGTAAAGGTCGGAACTAGCGCTCCCGTTAGGAGAGGGTGGTCCTCAACAATGTCACAGGATGCCGCATACCAAAATCTTCCGTGACTTCATAATCAGTTGCGGCATTTATGAGTGCATGCTCGACACTGGATCCCAACTTGCGCAAGATCTTTGCATAATGATGTTACCGTCAAACTCCAGGGAAATTAAATGTTACCTTGAACGAACGCGGCCAAATGCCGACTCCAGCACCGATCTCGGTGAACTTCCTTGCAGCTTCGAATAACTCGACTTCAATGTCAGAATATTTAGACAAGGCCACGGCGAGCGTCAGACCGCTGACACCCCCTCCGCTTCCAATGAACGTGAACAAGGTAAGTATGAGGTAGAGAATAAACTACTCGTACCATATTGCAACCTTGAACTTCGTACCAGCCATTTGTAGCATGAATATAGTCAGATGTTTTAAGGATAAGGGTGAAAGGAAAATGGGTGGCAATCCGATCACCTTTTACTTTTATTCCAAACGGGTTGCCTGTAGTCAGATGACGTTTCAGCTGCATCGCCAAACAGGCTCCATTAATTCAGTCTGTGAAAGAATCCGTCGAATGGTACCGATTTCATGGATCCAATGTCCAAGTGGCGCACCCAAGGCCGATGTAATCGTGCGCAACACGTTGATTGGAGGTTACGGAAACTTCCGAACGCATGGACGCGTACCCAGTACGCGAGCGCGGAAGCATGCCTTTGTTTTGGGGTCCCTTCACCAAGAATATCCCGCGGCATCGTGAGTATCCCTGAAAACGGTTGTGTGACAGCCAAAAGAAGTCTCACAGATGTTGACGTAGATAAAGGTTAACGGTCCACGATTCGACAGCATTCGCTATGGTCTACTTACCTGTCTGTTCAGACCTCTGAGTGCCTGACGCAGTCGCACTCCAAACGGACTCTAGAAACCCAGGTCTCTCCGAGAATGGTGCGACAGTGATGCGGCAGACTCACCAATATTGCCACCATCCGAGTTCCCTAG
This sequence comes from Austroboletus rostrupii, assembly GCA_038089255.1. Taxonomy (NCBI): domain Eukaryota; kingdom Fungi; phylum Basidiomycota; class Agaricomycetes; order Boletales; family Boletaceae; genus Austroboletus; species Austroboletus rostrupii. Next base: position 16,406 of record JBBPKM010000322.1, read on the forward strand.
CAGCTGCTATTGAAACTGGTGTCTTGTCACGTGTCGTACCTATCTGCAACTTCTGGGGCCATGATCAAGAAGCAAGATTGATGTGATGTATACCATTGGTTGGCAATTACATAAAACGCATGGGGTGAGATTACAATTATACGATGAGCATTATGCAGGTGAAACAGACCGCACTCAATTCGCGCTCGCTTGTTCTGGAAGCACATGAGAATGTCGGCTGGACATCTGTGCTTGTTTACTTGCGGG